>OMNV01000057.1:70977-89916 GCA_900303265.1 Brotula barbata | reverse complement strand
CTATATTAATAGTATATGTATATTATTATTATTGTTATCTTTGCATTTATTAGACATATGTTTACCTCTGAAAACACATAAAACAAACAACCAACCAACCGTGCACAGCAAGAAGATGCAAAACCTCCTGACTGGTGATTCCCTCGATATGTGTCTTGAAAGCGTGTTGTATTGATTTTTAGATTGGCCTCGCATAGCAGAACATTAAAGCCGATTAGACTAATTTCCTTTGACAGTTTTTGTGATGACCATGTTGAAGATCGCCTCATCTCATTCATAGCAACGTGTGAATATTTCATAACACTCTGGAGGAGAGGAGAATTTCTATAACCACCGGTGCATCAGTTTGTCAGGCTACCCGATCGATTCTTTGAATATTATTGACATATTAACATATGTCTGTTGCTTATTTGTATTTGTCATTGAAACAACTTCGAATTCTCATAGTCAATAATTCTCATAATTGGTGAAAAATTCCAACTAAATTTGAAATCAGTTATTTCTTACACATTGGAGTAAAAATAAGCAGTCAGCATTTAATTTGAGTTTGAGCAGGAAAATTGCTTAGTGGGAGGTTCATTTCACGCTGGGTATATTTGTTCCAGAAACCTATAGCAGTGCTGCTGCAGTGCACATTATATAAGACTGTCTGTTAAACATAGTTTATTGATGTACAACTTTACTTCCTATTCAGTTCAGAGTGCATCAAAATGCTGACTGGAATCTTGTCAATCTGGTTGCCACAGTGCTGTATGATGACGACCATGATGATGATACTACTGTATCTCATATTAGCAACAGGCAACTGTTATTAGTGTCATTACTTATCAAAAAGGAGGATGTGACATTATGTGGCGATATAAAGTGTTGACAAAATGAGATCATGGGATTTACGACGCATGTCGCATATTTACCTTCGTCTCGCTGTGAACGAGTTTTTGTGTGTGTGCGCGACTGCTTGAATGACAAATGTGTCCTGTCTGTCTCACGCCTCCGAACAGCTGTGCAGTATAATACCAAGCAGGCCGCGCAAACTATGTGCACGCAGGTGTTTGTGTGTGTGTGCATGGGCAGATGTGTGCTCTTACAGTACATCTGATGACGTGTGTGTGCTGGTATATTATCGTGTGTGTGTGTTTGTGAATTTTGTGTCATTCGCTCAGCATGTGTCTTTATACTCCGTTATTCTCAGTCTAACTCTCATGCACATTATTTCCACTTTTTGCCCACCTTCTTATCCCTCTGCTCTCATTTTTATTCGTATCTGTGTCTCGCCTATGGTTTGCAGATCTACGTGATAATATTTCACATTCAGTTTCGCTAACAAGCTACCGTAATTACAAGAGGGCCTTTGAAAATTCTTATTTCATTTACAGAAATTCAACAACTCGTCACTGCCAAAAGAGAGCGACTTCAAACTAATTAAAAAACAATCAATGTTGAATCAGTCACGCAGTCGAATGTGGAAACTACCCCTCCACATTAACGTGTCGGATCATCAGTTGAATGTGGAAACTACCCCTCCACATTAACGTGTCGGATCATCAGTCGAATGTGGATTTGTTTGGCCTGCAGCAGCCGTAATAGCTCATGCAGTCGTTTGGGAGTGGACCTGTTAAGACCTGTACAGGTCTGTTTTACGGCGCCTCTGGCTCCTCTCGCTCTTGCTCTCTCGCTCCCTTTGTGTCCCTCTCTTTGTGTGTGGGTGACAACCTGTAAGCATTCTAAAAATGTATGCATTGCGGGTTCACACACACCCACATCATGCATAGCTATACTTTTATTATACCCAATTTCAGTTGAAGGAAAGAAAGAAATGTGCAGCCACCAACCTGCAGTATGTTACGATACTATTACCTGGCTTAGTTTCTGTAATCTAGCATACTTGGCAGATTTATCGGTTCAACGCATCGTACTCTTACATAATTCACTCCTATCGTTGGTAATTACATACTGGTTTTAAGTGCTCTGTAATGTTTGAAGACATCCTGTAGGTCGGGCAGTCAGCAACTCCCTTTGCATCTTTCCAGCTGATCACACTGAATTATTCCTTTCCTCAGCATCACGCCAGCGACTAATCATTTACAGAATACAATTTAATGTGTGGGTCCGCATATTGGCTTTTAGAATGCAGATGTAATGCCAACTTGATAACTTCGCCCCTGTGGCATTGTGATGTGACAGTCATAGGATCGTACTTTGGAGCCATGATGAGAACCCAGGATTGGGCTTGTTTGCGTGTGTGTGTGTGCATGCATGGGTGTGTGTGTGAGAGAGTGTGTGTCGGAGTGCCTTTAAATTTTCAGTTCACAAAACTTTAAGTGCGCTCTGGGTCTTTTGCTCTCCATCACCTCGCCGCTACCGCAGTTTGGGTCATTGTTGTTGTCGTAATTCTAAAAGTACAAAAGTACAGATTGAGACTGTACACGTCTGTGTGTCACTATTTGTGTACAGTTCCAGAATCTTTTGAGTAAAATGTGCTGTTATTAGCCATAGCATTATGATCATGAATATTTCTGGCTATATGTGAACGTCTTCTTCCACAGCAGCCTTGAACAAAGCAACATCACTTTCCTGTACGCAGGTTTTGGACAGTGGAGTGACAGATGTGGCTCAAATGAAGTGGCGGCAGGACTTGTTTTTGCTGATGGGTTGAGTTTATACTAAAACAATCTGGATGGTGTGTGATGAGATGTAAATCACTGCAAAGTAAAGAGACTATTAAGAGTCAGTTATCTGTTGCCAAAGTTTCTTTGTTGCTATCTCCACCTATGCGGATTGCAAAACAAAGTCAACCCATATGAAATGACAGATCAGATGATCTGTATAGGAGACAAGCCAAAATGAACACACCCACACACACGCGCGTGCCACTAATCTGCCCCAATCGGCTGAGAGCGATTTAGAGAGGAACCTCCTGCCCATTCATGTCTGATAGGAATGAACTGGCGCCCTCACTGACTCTTTTCGTCTCAATCGCTACGTTTACATAAACTTATAGACTTCAATTGTACTACGGTCAGACGTCAGACTCGCCTCGTACTGCAGTTCCTCCTCATCCAGCGTATAGTCTGAGGACAGTGGACTGAACGTTCTGAGCATGTACACGGCTTAATCGCATTTTTGGCTTCAATGTCAATATGGGCAAAGTCTGAGTGTTGAGTGTAAACAAACATGCGTGAAAGTGTGTTTGTGTACGTCCATAGTGATTATGCCTCGTCCATACAGTGTGGTCTGTATGCCTACTAGACTGTCTCTTGTGACATAATGATCATGCTTTATCAACATGCTTAGATCAATTATTCTTCATCACTTAATTTCCTATTGTCCCGTCTCATTCATCACCTTAATGTCTCTGTCACTGTTTTCCTCTCTCACCCCCTCCCATCCCTGATATAGTTGACCTACATTTTCTATTCTACGTATTCTACGTCTGCAGAAATGCGTTTCTCTCTTCTCCGTCCTCACTGACTCTATTCCTGGAAAGAGTTGCAGAGAGTGACAGAGCACACACTGCCCCACCATGGAGTCTGACACAGCACAGTTCATTTGGTCACTCTGTCTTTCATGACAGAGCTGACCGTCTCCCTGCAATGTGGCTGCGGTTTTCTCGATGAATGCTCCATTGTTTTCTGTTTTTGTGTGTGTGTCTTTGTGAGTCTCTTCTCAGGGCAGAAGGCCTAATGCTGACTCATCACAAAAATATATTAATATACCGAAATGTAATAACATCAAATTATGCATTTGTGTCATTACTGTTTTGAAATGTCCGGTTCATCATTTTGAAATTTGTTCTGTTTGATGAAATATAACAAATTCGTCTTTGTTTTCTCTTTTCCATGTCGCTGCTGCTGTTCTTGCCAACTTCCTCCAACAAAGGTAAATACTTGATCCGTTTTTCCCGTCCCACTCTCACTGCACACACTGTGGCCTAATCTCACCAGGCCTCTTCTTTAATTTCTTTTGGAAAAATGTCTGCTGCAATCATTTCCCTTGCTTACATTTCTCTCATTACCAAGTCCAGTTCATGGAAGCGACACACCGGTTTAAATGGAAACTCTGTTTTGGCTCACTTGTTGGCAGATTTTGATGATGGAAGCAGGAATCCAACATCTTGCTCCTTTTAGTTCCAACCCAGTTTAGGTTCGTAGTGCGCTGCCAGGCCATGGCCCTTTTAATCCTCACGAAACAGTATGAAAAGGAGGAATAACACACCAGACTCAAGCTGCTCTGCTGTTGCTGTGGTTACCGGTCATACCATCTTACTTACAGCGGTGTGACGAGGCCTGGAAATGTGTGTGTGTGCGTGTGTTTTTAGGTGAAATGATTTGTCTTGTAGAGCCTGTGAATGTGTCCATGCTTGCCTTTGATGGAACGGCCTGCTGTCGACAGGGTCACGTGAAAGAGGAGACTCCCAGGGGAGTGTTCAGGATCACTGAACAGTTTTCATCGTGTTTTTGTCCCGGTTTTCTGCACTTAGTGGAGGTGTTGAATGGAGCATGTTGGCCTTGAATTTCACCAGCTCTTTGTCTGCTCAGGGTTATTGATGTGTGGGTGATGGTGATAATGGTGTCTGTATGAGCAGTTCCATACATGTAGCGTGTGTAGACATTTTGTCTTAAGTTGTCACAAATGAATTGTATTTGATGATAGCAGTGGGAGAACTATTATGGTGTGTGTGTGTGTTTTAGTTCAAACACCCTGAGCTTCATGGATCTCGCCAACATGTCAGTGATGTGTGAGGAAACTAATTAGACCAAATCAGCAGCCAGCACCTTTTGACCTTTGCGCGTCAGGTCATTGTTATCATAGGTCACCGCTGATCATGGAAAACACACTCACACACACTTGCGCTGCACACACACATAAACACTGGAAGGCTTTCCAACATTCATTGATTATAGCGTTATCAGATCCTGTATATTTTGATAACTTATTCTGGAACTCTCGGTACGCCACTTCCATGCCATAATAACAAAAATGATCTTAAAACAAGAGACAAGGTGAAGAGTCAACAGAACATCTCATTTGCAAATGAGAGCTAACGTTTTTTTAATGTAAACAAACCGCCATTATGTAACCACAGTTTGTTTGCATGGCCTAGAAAGCACTGGTAGTTAACACAACAAGAAAGTGTTGGACAGACTTCATTCAGCACTCGGTGCCAGAGAATTACTACAGTATTACAGTATTATAGTGTTCTCAGGAATTACACATGGCTTTGTGGAAACATACTCTGGCCTTGTTTGTTTACATTCAGACACTTTAAGTATTACTTTGATTTCTGATGAGTTCTGATGCCGTTTTTGCCACAGCTGTCTCTCTCACCAAAACAAATGTGATCACACCACTCGCTCGCTGTGCAATCTGTTCAATTCATTATGACTGATTGTATTAAAAAAAACCACTCACATTCCAGTTCATAATCACTCTACACCATCTGACATACATATTCATATAAATTCTAATTGGAATTTAGGGGCAGGTGGCAAAAATATTGGCAGGTGAACAAGATAACAAACACAGACATTCCCCTGTTGCTCATACTACACACACCTGATTTCACATCTTAGGTTTTACAGCTCTTTACCTCTTTTTAACCTCTAGGCCATCATTTCCTGATATGAAATCACGCTTTCACCTATCACCTCCTCTGCTGATGTAAATACAACCATTATTATGTGTTCAGTGCGAGCTCCTCTCACGTATTGTTTACACTTGTACTCCTGGACTGTTAGTATCCCTGAAGTGAAAGGGGCCCTTAGGAATCAACTTGCTTGTTTTTCGTTGACCTCATCGTCTAATCGGTCCTCCTTTGTTTGTCTGTTTTTACGTGTTACGTGCTCAAAACCAGGTAATTATTTACCTTGTGTGTACCTTTCCATGAAATAAACTGGAAGTCATAGAGCAAAGAAAACAAAACTTCAAAGTCAGGGTAAAGTTAAAATGCCCCGTCTCCTCCCCCTACTACTGCTATGTAATGTTGATCCGACAGATGGCAAAGACAGAGACAGAGAGAGACAGAGAGAGAGAGAGAAAGAGACGCAGAGACAGAGAGAGAGAGAGAGAGAGAGAGAAATATTAATACATAAGTCACTCTTAAAAAAAAAAAGGCACAGCTGAGTAGTGAGTAATATGGAAAACACGCCTCCTTTTTTCTAATTTCCCTCACACACTCACACTCAGTCTCTCTAGACGTTAGTGAAACACATGTCTTTGGCTCTCACAGTGACATCACCTATCTTGTGGTCAAAGTCCAGTTCCTCTATCCGGCTTACAGCTACGAACAGACTGCCGCAGTCAGAGCCACCGTAACCTCGGCCGCACACACACACACTCGGCGGTGGAAGACGAAGCTCGTAGAGGAAGAGAAGCGAGTAAGAAATTGAGGATTGTCTACACGACTAAGGATGATTCTCTTCTGACAGTTTGGATCCTTTGGGCCTCACAGGTCACCTACAGCCTCCAGACTCTCCTTCCTCTGCTCTTCTCTCTCTTTCCTACTTTCTTCTTCTGTTTTCATTTATATTTTTCTACTTTATCACTTTTATCTCCTTTCTGGCGGTATCGAGATCACTTTCCTGTTGCCACCACTTAACAATATTTCACCGTACTCCCCCTCTTTGTTTCAGTTCTGTCATTTCTCGTTTGTTTCTCTCTTTCACTCCCTCTTTCTTTTCTTTGGGAGGGAGGGAGGGATGAGTTCTACGGCTGCTTACAGGCAGTTCCTCCAGGAACTGGAAGAGAAAAGAGGTTGGTCTCCCCTTTAACTTGTCACACATCATTTTTTTTGTCTGATAATGACAAATTACACACAATAAACAATCACAAAACGGTTTTCAGGGACTCACGGTCTTACAGTGTTTTTATGAGCGATAGTATCTTATCTTGTGTTATCTGTGTTTCGAGGATTGAGTTGTAATTTTAGAGTGATGGAGTTCAACACTTGTGAACCACGCACCCATGCTTTGTATCAGAGCTAACGTTTAGTTTCAGTTTTAGTTCAGGTCTTCAAGAGGACTTTCTGCCGATCTTTTAAGCAATAATACTGATATCGCGACTCATAGTGTTGCTAGTTTAAGTCCCTCATCTGAGCCGTTAAAATTGTGAACGTCAAAGTCACCAGAAACTGATCTCTGCAGCCACAGCAGCTGTCATGCAGAGGCCCTCGAATGTGGTTCGAAGGCACCAGTTGCTGCACTGGCAGAGTGGGGTTGTGCTGGGCAGCACCCAGTGAATGTAGAGTATGTAAATATGAATGTGAACCGTGTGGCCCTCAGCCATTGCCTGGATATGAATAGAATAAAATCAAGATTTCATATGGGGTAGAAAAAGATTTAACATTTTGAAGTAGTTTCTTAGCTGCTGTGCGTGAAATGTGAAATCAGGGCTGAAGGCTGTGAATTCTCTTTGCTACCTTCTGATTGATTGCCCTTTGCCCTACTTTGCACTGAACGTTTCCAGGGATTACATTAAGGTCGACATCAAGCCTCTTGCATGTGCGTGTTTACCTACTCGAGTATGGCATCTTCATAAAATGTGTGTTAATGGATGGATTGGAATCTTCTGAGGCCTTTGACTTAAATTGTGTGTTTTCTCACCTTAATTACACCCGCTGCTCGTGCATGTTGGCCAGAAATTGGACACGCAAACACACCCACGGTGCTGTAAAACCGCTAGACACTGGCACAAGGAGCCAACAGCAGGCCGGCTTGTTGAAATGTCAGGTGACGTGCAGGAACCAGCGGGGATGCTCCACGCCAACAGCTGTTAACACAACACTTAGCGTAGCGTATCATAAACCAGGCTCTCCGATTGTTCTGCTCCGGGTCAAGCTTTTCTTAAAATATTTATTTTAGGTGACACCTCGTATAGACGGTCTACGTCTTGAAATTTAAAAGGGAATGACTGATGTGTTCCACGTTTTCTTTGACGACGGAAGGCTGAAGGCAAAAGTTGGCTAAAGTAAGTCTGCTTAAGCGAAGAGTACTCAAATCAACTGATACTTGTCTAGCCACAAAACATTCAGTGACCCATTTGTTCTCAGGAAGATCTGAAACAAGGGAGATATTGAGAACATCAAGGATTTTGTCTCTTCAACACCCACCCTCGCTTCAGCTGTGAGAGGCGCTGAGAGCGCCTAGTTGTCCCGATGGCTGCATACATACTTAAACCCCTTCTTGTGTCTAGTAGCTTTATCAAGGCCTCACCTGCTGCTACTTGTGGTTTGGTGATATTATTCAGTGTGGCACCCCACCCCACCACCCCTGCCCACCCCCAACAGCTGTTCTGTGTAAATCCTCACAGCAGAGTTTGTCATGCTGGGTTACAATCACCTATAATCTCCCTTAAACCCTTAAATTACACTGCAAGTTAAAGTACTCATCAACTTTTAAGGCCGAGAGCAAATGTAATAACGCATATTTAATATATTTGCTTTAACTTGACTTTGCATACCATGAGCTTGAAATACAGGCATCTGCTAAAATCTAGAAGAACTTGTGAAATGCAGTGGATGTCATATATAAATTTGAAGCAAATATTTTAGCTCACAAGTCTTGAATGGTGCCTTACACATGAGATGTACCATCACAGTCATTTATAGCAAATGTCCCGTTGAGTGAAGTGATGTATCATTATGTCATTTACCTCGTGGTGATGACTATATGTAGATGAGTGCCTCCATTCTAATTTCCCACGCACTGGGCCCTGGCCGTGCTGCCATTTGTAGCCACTCAGATGTCTTTGTCCAGCGTATACTTGTATTGTACTTAACCTCACTGAAGAACCCAGGAATGCATTATCCCTCACAAATCAAATGAGGAGAGCACTCCTGTGGATTATCCTTTTGTTCCCGTCCCTGTTTATCGGCCGTCACCTGCCACAGAAGACGAATGGATGGACAAATATGTGTGTCAGAGGAAAGAGTGTGTGTATGGGTTTCAGGTCGCGGCTTCAAGGTGTATGGTCATAATTTGTTTAAGGTGGAGTAGCAGGCGGCTTCTATTTTTGTCTCCCGTTGTCGCTCTCTCTCACCTGTGTGCTGTGTGCATATGGAATATGGGGCTTTTATTCTCCGAATCTTTCTCTGCCTCTGCGTACCTTTGCACCTCTACACCATACAGGATCTGTGTCAATGCCCCAGTGCTAACAGCAGGGTCATGTTTTCCAGTTCATTACTTGGGGGACCAAAGCACTTTACTATGCACTATGTGCCACAGCGTTTTCAAGCCCTCGTCACTTCATTCATGTGTTTCTGTTGCCCTTTATTTGTGTCAGTGTATATAGAATTTGCTCTATCCTTTGACTTTTATGAATGTGGAAAAAGGAATAGACGGATGAATGAATGGATGAGAGTGAGTCATCCAGCAAGGACGCATGTGTTTGTTCATTAACGTCACCCACGCAACAGTGTTTTTCCTCATTTTTGGCCACTGAGACAACACCCAGGCTTGAATCATACATCCTTCCCATTGTCATAAGACAAGACATTATGAACGTTGCGTATACATCGAGGCCTGGACAAAGATTTTTACTTTGCTCTTGATCTTTCCTGGTAGAATTGGGAGCTGTCATATATGATCTGTGTGTCTCAGTTTACCATAATCCCATCATACGAGTGGAGCTGTCTGGGTGTATGTGTTTGTAAGGATGGGTCAGAGGTGAGGACATTTTGAGCATTAGCTTAGCGTAGTGTGTTTAGGTTAATTACCTCCTTAGGATACTGTTGCAAGAAGGTCCAGCTGCAGGGTGGGACAGCTGACGTAGTGTGTGCACTGTGTGTACAGTTTGATCCACGAGGCCAGCCAGCCCTATGTCAAACACACCTAGGCTGTTGCGCAACAACGTCAAACTGACAAGCATTCAAGTGAGCATGCACACACACACTCCCTCATGGAGTACATTCTGCACATCTCCTCACAGTGTCTTTGGCCAAAGCTGACCGCATCAGCCTCAAATTGATTCCATTTTTCATCCCAGAAACCCAAACACACTAATTACGAAAATCATACAAATTTGCTTTCAAAACATAATGTCCGGGTTGCATTTTTTGACTTCCATCTCTCTTATGCCATCTGTGGCCATTGTAAAGCCGCAAAACCCTAAATAGGCATAAAGCACCCATATCCTGCTCTCAGCAGTCAGTGTGGATATCCTGTTGGCTGCATATCTAATGTTTAATCGTGCTAGAATTCATGCAGGAAAAACATGGTATTGATTTTAGTGCTTTACTTAGAATAAATGATTTTACAAGACTCTGCCAGTGAAACTCTGTGCACTAATAGTGGTTCCGATCATGAGGGAAGGCCAGCCCTGAGCGCTAGGGAAGTCATTCAATAATCCAAAAAGTAATTACATGATGCTGGGAGTGTCTTTTTTACGGTTTCCCGAGCTGATGTTGTAATTTTATTCAGCGAGAATGGTGCAAATTTTGCGCTCTGGAGTAACATGATTCATTAGTAGTCGTAGCTTTGTTTACACGATAAGCTAATTCCCAATGTCACTTCAAAGCAGAGTCAGGTGGTCACATGTGTAAAGCCAAGACCTCTGACATCAGTTCAAAGTCACGTCAGCTTATTCAGATTAAAAAGGTTTTCTAACGAAGTGTTACAGTGGTAAGCCTCGAAAAAACAGACCAATTAATCCAAATCTGCCTTCAACCCTCAAAGCATTTTAATGCGGATCAGTTGACTGTGACTGGTGCTGAAAGAACAAATGCTTGCTCAACAAACCAGCGGTTGTAATATTTTGTTTTGTGTCTCGTACAGACGGACTGAAATTCTAAGAGTGTTGATCTGATTACCTATTATGTCTGGGTGTTGTTTGTTTTGGTGTAAATCTGCGACTGGCTCGGTTGCCAAACTAAGAGCACAGCAACTATACAATTAAAAACCCAATGAAGGCTAATGGAACTAAACATGCAGAGGGAATATTGCGCACGTCATTAATCCAAAATACAATTTTCAACTTGTTGATATGCAGTAACGCTACAACTTGGACTGATTGGTGATGGCTTTATTATATCATTATCGCTGCTACTGCAATTTGCTAAGGAACTTTATTGTTGTTATTTGTTTTGAGCCCTCAGGAAAGCCGTTAGGTGTTCAGACCGTGGCTCGGTGTTAAGAGGGATAAGAGAGCTGGTCTGGCCTGACATAATGAGATGGCATCAAAGAGCTGTCAGAACTTGATGTTGAGCATTATATGTTATCAAGGTATTAATGATTGTAGACATCATGTCTCACATCAAATGCAGGGATGCAGTATGGCATCGTATGGAGAGATCAGACAGAAAAATTATGGCTCTAAAGCATCACTGTGCCCTCTGAGTGTTACACACATTATCCAATCATATAAAATAGCGTCTTTTATATCAGTCTATGAAAACATTTCCATCTGTCCTCTCTCCAGCCATCATGTTGGTCATTTATTGAGACAGTTTATGCTCTGAAGTTATGAAAACCGGATTTCAAAAAGTCATATTTTACTGATAGAAAACGTTTGAAATGCTTGAAATGGATAATATGGATAATATGGATGATATAGCCTGAGGCTCTTCAGCAGAGTGCTCACCAACATGACGTGAACCTATGTCTACCAGTTGCTGGACCATGGTTTCACTCTGCTCGCTACCCGAGGACACAAACACACTCTCACCAGTTTCTTTTCACCATTTACCAGATGTTTTCTGCATGATAAGCGTTCTCGTGCATCTATCAGCATCATGCCAGCTGGGTGTGACCCCGCCGTCACTGGCAGTCATGGGTGGCAAAAAACAGGGCTAAAGCTTTGGCTGTCCCATGCAGACCTGTCACTAGACCATTAGCTTGTGAAAGGAGCTTTAAGACTTCAGCGCCATCTATTGGTGCAATTCTCAGTCAGTGCTAATTTGCTATATTGCCAGAATGTTGCCAAAGTTCACGTTGATATTTTATTGTTCGTGCTCTAAATGCTGCACTGGTGGTCTGCCAAAGGAGATGTTGAGGCTGTGTCTTAAGCATTCTGTTAACACTTTATTGCTCTGTCTGTCTGTCTGTCTGTGTGTCTGTCCCTGTACCCACTCGCCCCCTCTGTCTTGCACTAATGGCTTTGACTCTGTAACTGCGACCCCTTCGCCCGCACAGCCAGAGCTATAATCACGTCAGATTGAGCACGGAGTGTGCATGTAATTACCATCCATGTGTGTCGTTGTACGCGCGTGTGTGTGTGTGAGGTGCCGGTAGTTAGACGCATTGTGCACGAGCGGTGTGACAGCGCGGCTGTGAATGCAGTGTGTAGGCGAGGAGCGAGGGCCAGAATTAAGCGGGTAAAGGAGAAGGGCTGCGTGAGGAATGGAGAAGGACAGCAGACATACGGGGCAATTGACTGAGCACAGGAGTGTGTGTCCATCATATGTGTTTTGGCGTCATACTTCTTCCCCTTCTGTTCAGTTGTGCAGCTTGGAAAATGTGTGAGAGAACAATGTGTGGCAAATCCTGCATGATCCTCATTTAACCGCACCAAATCAGACATGTTTACGATCTCAAGGCACATTTGGTGTGCTTACAGTCCACAGGTTTCTATTTTTTTTTTCTCATCCTCGTCGTGGTTTAGTTCTGCTTATATGTCATGCTCTCCTCCTAGGTCGCTTTGAACTTATCTCTTCCTGAACAGTAACCAAGGCTTTTATCTTATCTGCCACCCAGTTGGTTGATTTGTCTTCAGTTTCCCGGTAGAAATACCGTTATAATTTGAGAATACCACTGTCTCTTTTCTGAATAGAGGATGGATATCATTTTCATGCATTTGTGTTCAGTCCCTCTCTGTGACTTGTTATAATGACAAATGTTTGAGTCAATCAGTGTGGCACTATGTCAACAGAGCCTGGCTAATTCCCATCAATCAACAATCTTTCACTTTCACTGTGTTCTCATGCAAGGCTTGAAATTCCTCTGACCAGAGCCACTACGGGAGAGCTAAAGGTCAGTGAACAACGTAGAGCGACTTCAAATGCCACACGGCACTTCAGATTGAGGTTCACCATAGTTCATACTTTGTGTGATTTGGAGCTGAACTTGGCATTCCGGCCCAAGCTTTAAGCCCATTGAAGGAATGAAAATGACCTCCGTTCGAGCGTAGAGTGAAAATTCCATTACCGCGCCGTCAGATAATTATGTTTTTACATCGGTTTGCTGACAAATTTTTTTGTTGGTTAAATTGGTTTCCCTCTTTGGTGCTGTTGGGCATCATCATACTGCTTAGGTCTGCAAAGTTGTGTCACGTGTGTGTATGTGTTCTGTTTACATCCGTGTTATTCATGACTTTGGATGAGGAATGAATGGACTTTGCTTTATTTCTTTTTTTATTTTCTTGATTTTATAGTTGGGGGAATTGACCTGAAAAGTGTTTCAGTTTTATTTTTGCCAAGCGTACATGGACATCAAAATAAAATATTTATGACGAAGCAATGAATCATTAAATATAGATAATAACTTTACCAATGTTACATTGACTTGACCTGGATGTTTACATTCCTCTCTTTTCTGATTATGTATGTTACGGGAAACAAAGTTTGCCGATGATAATATTTAACATTGATAAGTTTTAATATTATGAAGGGAAAAATATTTTGTAGCTTCAAGCCAGTAGCAGTTTGAATTGTAAATAATGATAAAATAATCAAATTATATCAGCGGTTGTTTATGTTATTAATGAGTAGTGATTTAAAGACCGGCATCTTCTTTGTGTGGATCTATCCCCTGGGCTCACAAACATTGAACTGCTCTAAGAATCACTCACAGTTTGTCATGTTAATGATTTATAGCTTGTGGAACAGGAAAGGAGAGGCATCGTAGACGAGGGTTTATTTTTAGTCCAACGGGCACTGTGGAATTCAGATTTTGCGCTGTCTGAAGGCCAAACATGTTTTGAATACCAATAAATTAAGTAATGATAATATGTCCTTTGTGTCCAGTTGTTGTGATGTGGTTTGTTTAAATGGACAGTTTCTATCAAGGCTTCTAAACAGGAAATAGAAGAGTTGTGAAATTCTTCATCTTGATGGTATGATTTCTGAGCACCAAGGCTCAGTAGGAGCAGTCATGTATGTAAATAAATGTATCAGTTATAAATAGAGTTAAACACATTCCATTGCTTTATGAGAATATGGTTTTTTTTATTCATTGTGTCAGCTATGCTGTTCTGCTGTCTCAGAACGAAGGAAATGCATCTTCTCTGTTCTTCCTGTTTGCTTCCCAAAGTCCCCAGACTCCACCGTGGCCCAGAGGCTCTGTCTTGAAGAGCTCTGCTGGCTCCACTTCCTGTCAACAGGGGGCAGCGTGGGAAATGTAGTATTATCTCTGTGTGATACCGGGACGGTGGCTTTCAAGTACATAATTTATACTCTGTCTGCTTTGACCAGAAGCTAAAAGAAGATGGAAAAGAGGTGTGTGTGTACCCAGCAGAGAGACAGAAGGAAGAAACGTGTGAGGTTCTTATTTGCCACCTAGAGTCTCAGCCATCTCAACCTTTACATTTGTGTGTGAAGTTGAAGTAGCATGTTTACGGCTGTGGCAGTAAGTGCAGAATCAGTAGAAATGGGAGATGGGCCCTTGGTTTTCATCTTTTTCATCCTCCATCATATCATTCTTTCAATATTCAGTATTTTCACACAGCCTTGTTGACCTTTCTTTATTTGTCTGATGTGTTTGGTACGTTTGCCCTGCTCAATGACACTTGTTAAGCACTTTTCCTTCATTTTCCTCTTCCATGTTCCTCCTCCATGTTCCTCCTCCTTCCCTCGGCTCAATTCTCCCTCTCTCCTCACGCTTAACATGACCTTGCCTTGTCATATCTCTAAGGAGATGTGTTCTTTCGTAACCATACTTGGTTCCCTACTAAACCCGGTCGGTGGGAAGCGTTCAACGCTGGCTTCACCTTTTGCTTGTCACAGTCAAAAGCTCTCCAATCGCTACGTATGAATGTGTGTGTTTATGGGGTGTGAAGATGATGAAAAGGTTCTTTGCAGAGAGGCAGCAAAGCCTCACAAAGCCATTGGTGCGAGTAAACTGAGGGTGAATAACAAGCTTGTGTCATTTCTGATCTACGATCGCTCCTCCTCTCTCCTCTTGTTTGATGGTCAAGCTAGGTGGCCGTGGCTTTCCTCCCTGACTGAAAATCCACACACACCCACACACAAACACACAGACAGTAGTCCACTGTCTCTCCTACACTCTCTTTCACACACACTCGCAGCACACAGGAATGGGGAGTCTCTAACTCAATGACAGCTCCAATGACTTGAAAACAGCCAGGATTTCACACTTGTGTATGTTATCTCTACTTTGACACACAAGCGTGTACACATCCAGACAAACGCACATAACCACAGCCAAGACTTTGAGCCTTGAAACATTAATGACTGGGAGTCTTTACTCGCTTTTATTGGTCATCCAGGCTACTTGATACATTTAACAAGCGGCTCCCAGGACAGTTTTACCACCAACTGTTAGGACGATAAATGGAACCAAAGGAAAACCTGCTGGAATACAGATTGTCATGTCCAGTTACACATGACATCACTCAAACGAAAGACACACACAGTTCTCTCTTACCTATGGCAGATCATACATTTAATAGATCACGTGATCATCTGTAACTCTGAAAGTAGAGCGAGGCCTCTGCCGCCGAGACCTTTACCAGGCTGAATGTAAATGTTGACGTCACGTTCCGAGGACCTCGCCATTTCTCAGGCATTGTTGCGGACGCCCTGACAGCCTGATAATTACAGCTTTTTCACGAGGTCAGGTCAAGTGCCCCAATGAAAGGCCGGAGTATGGGAGGAGCCTGGGGGTTGCTAATTGAGAGGTTGCCATGGCAACGATAACAGCTGGGGTTAAAATTAAAGGCCTGGTTACCGTGGTTATGTGTTCAGGTCCCCCGTATTTGTGTACACTCTTCACACCCCTTTTATTTCCTCACTTTTTGTCTTCCTCTCCCTGCCCACGTTCTTTTCCCATCCACTGACCTCATCGTCGAAGTGTTTTTCTTCTTCATCTTCCTCCCTTTTTCGCCTTTCTCTCTCACGACCCTATAGATGTCTTGCTCTTTTCCCCCCCGGCCCTCACAAACACACCTCCTCTTCACCACGTCTCATTCTCTCTCTGGACCGACGTGTGTAATGAAGCAAGGCACCAACACCATCAGGAGTGGGAGTATACTTTCACGTTGTTCTGAAGTAGGCCTAGGTAATATGTCCCATTAATTATTATTATTATGATTAGCCCATTTCCCTACATGTTCCTGTTCTTGTAAACTTTGCAAACCAGGCGCCAGGCGAGCCTCATGCCAACGTCTTTAAAACAATTTGTACCCAGCGGTTGTGATATAGTCATTTACGTAGAACAAGCCGTGATACATCCAGTACGTTGGATAAATCACCCACCCCTATTCTGAAGTACATTCTTGATTTAATTAGATTTTTCGGTTCTGTACAAATCCCAGTGTTTATTACCTTTAATCCTCTGCCAAACTCTAATGCCGGCTCACCCCTTTTAGACGTTTCCCCCCTCTGTTTTTCTTTCACTTAGCTCTTCACCCTGACTCTGACTGACTTTATTCATCTTGGACTTTCATCCCTTTCTCTTGTCACCTTTTATATTCCTAACGCTGACATATTATAACCCACCTACACACTAATTTCCCCATCTTTCTCCTTCATTGTTTCCCTGTTGCACTTTGCCAATTTTCTTCAATTAAAACGTCATTATTCCTCCTACTAATTTATCTCAGATTCTCTCTTTACAGCTTTGTCCTCTTTACTCTGCCTCTTTGTCATCTTCCCTCCAATAACATGTGACTAACCAAGGCTCTAAAACCAAGACAGGAACAGTTTCAGGGCGAGGGCTTAAGTACGTTCCATTGGTTCGATGATCATTTGGCGCTGATGTTCGTTTATACACACACACACAGACATGACCCTTGCCCTTTACTCAGAGGAGGCCATTGACCAGGGAGTTAATGCTCTGGAGGTTAACATGACTGTTTTTAGGCTGCCGTTTTAGGAGGATGTGATGGTTGAGAATGAGGAGGAGGTTGAGGCAGGTCACAGAGGTCACATGCAGCTCCTCTGCCCCGGCTGCACAGTGCACACGCACCAAACCAAACTAGTAAGCTGAGACTCTACTGGTTTGGTTATCAATCTATCATTGTTTTTAATGTAATACTTAACGTATACCTGTAATCCACGTGTAATCCCAGTGAATATGTAATAGAGTAACTCAGTAAAAATCTTTACTTTTGTGACCTGACAGTGTGTATAAATGTGTTCATGTCACTTTAGCTTGTTGTAAGACACGTTTTCTTGATGATACAGTCAGGCTACATGGCAGAATTGCTTATTTGATTGTGTGTGTGTGTGTGTGTGTGTCTCAGTGTGGCATAGAGGGACTACAGACATCAACTTCTCCAGTTGTAGAAAAGACTTTGTTCTTTTGATTCATTATGCAGGGTGAGAGAGAGGACAGGGGTAATTGTGCTTTGTTTTCTGAATACAAAAGCTTTGGCCCGAGTGCGTATGTGTGTGTGTGTGTAGGTTCAAAACCTTTTCATTTTTTTCAGGGTAGAAATTCAGTTGTACTATGCAAACGGGGGTTTTACACGTATTCTTAAAAAGTCTAAAAAGCTACTTTGGTGTTTTCACTGTTACAAAGCGCTGATCCTATAAACCAAAAAGTCGCAGAAACTTTCTCAGCTACGTTCCTCGACTCCGAAATCGTTATTCTCTTCGTGGGTGGTTAGGACTAAATGTCCCTTAACCTAGATAACTGGCAGCAATGCATCCTTTTTGCTTTTTCTTTTTTTAATTTGGCGATCAATTTGACCTTGATGTGCCAGCAGAAACCCTACAAAGTGTTACACTCTTAACAGCAGCAATGCCTGAGACCCAGCGAGAGTCCGGAAGTCTAGACGGTGTGAAGAGAGGCCTTCTGTCATTTCCCTAAACTATGTATTTAAGTCAATTGTTTGCCTCTATAACTGGCTCTATTGTAAGCTCTGGGGAAATGTTAATGCACAATTGTTTGCTGGGTGAGGAGGAATGTAAATGTAGCTGGTGTTCCCACAATGAGCCCATGTTTAATTCACAAGTGGTTTAGATTAGCGCTGATAGGAGGAGACGAGGAAAGTGTTTTACAGAAGCAATATCATGCCGTCACTCAGCCCTGACTGGGAAACTCTGTGTCTCTGTCTCTCTCTCCGGACATAGATGTCTCGTTTCATCACTTCCGCCGTAATCTCAGATAATTGCCTTCCTCATATTTTGGGTTTTTCTCTTCATTGTGTGTCCTCAAGTCAACTTTTGTTAACCCCGTTAGTCCATCTATGGCCCACATGGCTGTTTAGTACCTCCTGATTTCTCCCATTCTCTCCTTTAATCTCTTAATAGCGTCTCAGGTATCACTGTCTCTGGTATCGCTCCAGTGTGCTCCTCTCGACCGGTGAGGTGATCCACTCAGTTCCGCTGTCAAAACAAACTTCCTTAACTGTCAGCAGTTGCCTTCCACTGTGCTCATCCGAAACTAAGGATCCACAATACGTAACTGAGCGGATGTCACTGCTGGAAACTGGATAAAAACTTAAAACTGACGGTCTGTCGCCTGCGCACGCTGGAGAATGAGTTCTGTCTTAATGTGTATATACTGTATGTCTGATATGATTTCTGATGGATAGGTGTTTGGATCGAGCGGCACTGAGGCTGTCCAACTCCTCACAGTTTCATTAGCTACGCCTCAGTGATTGGCTGTGTAATGATTGTTTATTTCTGGGTTATCCAGTGAGAGCAAATCCACTTTTCTTGATGTAGAGCTGTGTGTGTGTGTGTCTCTGTGTGTGTGTGTGTGTGTGTGTGAGAGAGAGAGAATGATTCACTGAGATTGGGTTTATCCTTATTTCCCCTGAGTC
>OMNV01000057.1:33841-70957 GCA_900303265.1 Brotula barbata | reverse complement strand
TGTGTGTGTGTGTGTGTGTGTGTGTGTGTGTGTGTGTGTGTGTGTGTGTGTGTGTGTGTGTGTGTGTGTGTGTGTGAGAGAGAGAGAATGATTCACTGAGATTGGGTTTATCCTTATTTCCCCTGAGTCCCCTGGTGGATTCTTAGGTCATTTGTTCATCCTTACACCTGATGTATTTCAGATTGCTCACAATCCCAGCAATGCCACCGTGTTTAACCTGCTGAATATGAGCAGATTAAAAGGATTGGACGTGTTGAGACTGAGAGAGACAAAACTTTGGTTTGGCACTGATAAACTGAAGACGATCAGAAGAGGGCATGCTGTGAGAGCCCTGCTGCGCTGTCACTGGACAAACACTGCCACCTATCTGTATAGTTGTGGTACTGTAGGAGAGTTATTGACTGGCGTTGGCTTTACTTTCCAGAGCAGATGATATATCAACTTCGGATCATGTTCGTGCCAACAGAATTACAATTTCCCCACTCCTCTGCTGTTCCAAGGTCCCCATAAACCACCTCACCGTGTGTAGCCGTGTGCAGAAACACTACAGAGCCAAGACCGACTGTACTAGATGTACCACTGATGTGCAGCACATTTGTATGTTGCAAATATTTCAACAATACCTATTCAAGAGTACTTTTCCTCTGCATTCATCCTGTCCCACTTTCCCTGGACTTGCAGAGTTTTGTCTGAAACCTCCTGGTACTTCAGCCTGAGTGTTCAAGCCCCAGAAAGGCAGGTCAGGCCTCAGGCAGCCGGCTCAGTTTCCAGACAGGAAGTGTTTCTGCTTATCTTCACCAAGGGAGAGGTCAGAGGTGACCGAGCCGCTGGGGCAAGTGTGGGAGAGGCTGGTAAACACTGGCGATGTGTCACGGTCACAACACATGCAGCTGCGTGGCGACACCCAGAATAGCTGTTTTATTTGCGTGTCTTTGCACAAATGCAACTTAATATGTCAGAAGCAGCATGCAGAAGCACTGCCGTATTTGACTAGTCGGCAATGACTCCAATATCCTTTCACAAAGGCAGAATACAACGGTCTGTCCAGATGCAAAATGAACAGATACACTGTTAAGGTCTGGGACAAACATAGGAGTCATGGATTTCTGTCTGGCCGTTAGGAATCTGACGTGACATTAAGTCCAAGGCTAGAGGACTCATCCTGTCAATGTGACCGTCTCTCCTCTTCCTTTTCCTCAACCTATTCCTGTTCTTTTCCACACATTTCTCCTCTGTTTCCTGCTCCATTTGGCACATTGTCCAAACATGTATCTTTTATGACCAAAAATATTATCAGTAATTGATCACCATGAATGTTACACTGACCAACTTTTTTTTTTTTCAAACCTGAATGAGGAATTGTCACAGTAAGGAACGGAAACGGTGGCATTTTTATGATGATTGAATTTTGCCAGTAAATTCTAACTCTTCAGTTAACAGCGTGTCATTGTGTGGTAGATTTGCCGTGTATTTCCATATGCAGATGCAGTTTATGGCACTTGCTCGGTGCACGAGGAAAGGCTTACGTGTAAATATGTACACGGTGGCAGTGCTGCCATGTATGCACAGAAACGTGTGTGGAAGTACTGATGTTTACTTTTATGCATGTGAGTGTGTGTGTGTGAGAGGGTCACCTTGCTGGCTGTCTGCAAGTGAAGAACGCTGACTAGGAAAACCAAGATGAACTGGGGGAGGGAGAGACTGGGAGCAGTAACAGAATGCAGCATTAAACATGCATGGGAGCAGCAGCAAGGACTGCAGAGCTGAGAATCATCCACAAACGTCAAGTAATTAAGTTTCCTCCCCCGGCCAGTCAGGCAAAACGTACATAATGCATTTAATGCAGTTTGGTCAGGGTAAAAATCCCAAATGCGTTATCATTTTGAAAGCAAGGGCACCGGTCGGAGCTCGTACCCACCGGTCACAAAGGCCTGAGTGTGTGTATGTCAGTGTGTGTCTTTTTCATTCTCTCTCTTTTGCTGTGTGTGTGTGTGTGTGTGTGTTTGGCAGTGAGAGTGAGATTTCTTCCTGTGATATCTGAATGAAAAGGGTCATTCATGTCCCAACACAATCAGCCAAGGCATTCTCAAACCTTATAATAACACTGGAGCTTCATTCTCTCACTTTTCCTCCTTTTGTCCCTTTCACTCTCACTTTTTTATTCTTTTTATCCATCTATCTTTCTTCTTCTATGTCACATTTGTGTGTCTGTGTGTCCCACTGCAGAGGGAGAACATTAGATAGAAGCCATGACCTCTCCAGCACCGAAGCTGCCACACACACACACACACAAATGTGACACAGAAAAATCAGTGTGTTTTCATTCAGCCAGTGTTCACTTCTATTCTATTGGAAGAAAAATACACAACTTTGTCCTTTGATAGTGTAAGAATATAACAGACTGTGGAGCAGAGGTGTTTAGCTTGAGGTTGGGTTAGTTGAGGTAACGGCTTCCTCCGTGAGTTTGTGTGTGTGTGTGTGTCAGAGAGAGAGCTCACTCATGTGTGCAGCCATTAGATGACAAATTTCTGCTTTTGAACATGCTGTAAATATCTGTTATACAAGTTCGAGAAAAGAGTAGAAAGCTCCATGTCTCAAGATCTTTGAAGACTTTTTAGATGTTGCTACAGATAAAAAAAAAGAAAAAAAAGTTAAAATTACTTCACTGTCTATAAAAAGTAGCAGATGATTTGGATTGCCATCGGAGGGTGCAGGTTGTCCACTTTTATCCTGTTTTTGTGTTGCCACAAAAGTGGTGCGAGTGTGTTTTGCAGCCGAGTGCACATGTGCTGGTCTCTTCTGCCCCACTGTGGCAGCAACACACTCTTCACACCACCACCTGTTTCCTCCTCACTCTCCCCCCTCTCGTCTGTCATGTTTGTCATTTCACCATCTCAGTCACTTTTTAATCTCATTTTGTAATCGTTGCTTCCGGCCTTTGATGTGTGTGTGTTTTCAACAGGACGACTTTGAGTCACAGTGGTTTCTGGTTGATGGTATACAATGAGAGTAATCACCAGCTGTGTTTCAAAAGATCCATCACAGGTGGAATGTGCTGAATAAGCAGTAGAAATTAGGATCGTATCCTCATTACTTTACATGTTTTTTTTTAAATGTTGATGACAAATGTCTAATATAATATAAGGGCACAAGAGCAAAAGATTACTTAAGTTATATTAAGTAATTATTATATTATTGCCATTAGTTGAAACAAACTATATTTGAAATTTTTCAATTTCAGGAACTAATGTAGATATTGTTTTTAGATGAAGGATAATGCATTTTCCGGTGTCCAGAACATTAATTTACTCCATGACAGCCAAGGATGAAATTTCCCCTGTCAGTCATGATTTGTGTCGGTTTTATTGGGGTTGTGTATTATTTTGTTTAGAGGTTGCTATGGCTAAAGTATCCCTGGCTTTTCCGAGCTGACTTGATAACGTGCGCACACACACAAACACACACACACACACGTGCACGCACACACACTCTCACTCTGCGAGGTGTGAGTAACTCTAGGACCACCCGCCTTCCAGTCTGCAGCCTGAATCATGCTGAATCATGCTGTAATGTCTCCTGTCTTTTACATACATGAACACACACACACACACACACACACTCTCTCTCTTTCATTCAAAGAGAACCATTAATAAATATAGCTGTTTGGATGGTCACTCATAGCAACAGAGATAAACACACAAGGCTCTCTCTGTCTCTCTCTGTCTCTCTCTCTCTCTCTCTCTCTCGCTTTCTGTCTCTATCTGTCTCTCTCTTTCTCTCATGCACATGCTTCCACAAATAGCTACCAACACTGATGTACATTAATAATTTTCATGATTCATTAGAGTACAGTAAGTACATGACTTGCAAAAAAACATACAACAGTTATTTTCATACAACGGATTACACAGGAAAAAGATCTCGGTGGTTTCCTCTACACACTGCACACGCACACACATAGGTGCGCGCAACTTCCTCCCTGTTTAGTTTCATTCCACGTATTTACCGAGTTTTCTAACAGTGCACTGAGCAACGGCTTCAGTCTAGTCGCTTGTTTCAGGGGAATGGAATTCACTGTATGAGTGTTGGAGGGAGAGACGTTCGGAGAGAGTGACAAAGAGAGAGAGAGAGAGATGCTTTGGTAGCAACAGGGGAGGGCGTCTGAATAGAGAGAAGAACTCAGCCTCAGTAGTTACACGTTCAAAGGGAGGAAAGTTGGAGAAAGGAAGGGTGGAAGAGGTGAGGCGGGATCATTGGAGAGGTGCGATAAGTCGCGTTACGACCCGAGACGGAGACGATGCTGCTGGTTTAGAGGCAAAGGGAACCCTACAGGTGCTGCAGCTGCTGAGGATAAGTGCTATTTTTACATATTGAGGAGCTGAACGTTTCGTGATCAGCCTGTACGAGGGGATGGACTTCCCGACAGACCTGTCCAGCATCATGGCTATTCTAGTGGTGACGGCTCATTTCCTGACAGCAGCCGGCCTCTGGTTGTACCGTCGACAGCAGAGACGAAGGGTACATTTTCAACCAGGTGTGTTGTGGAACTGCTGCCGAGGAAGAATGTCAGGCTCAGCTTTGTCCATTTTTGTCTCTTATGTCACTTCTGTCGCCGCTTCCTGTTCAGGTTGTACCTATTGTCCTGTGGCATTTTGTTGCCGGCCTACTTCACTTTAGGCCTTTTCATTTGTTGGTTTCGAAGTGACAGTAAGGATTTACTTTAACTCCTGCATGACTTGAATAGGCATTTGAATTGTTTCCTCACGATGGTGGAGCCTTGCCTACTTGCCGCAGCACAATGTCTGTTTAGTGTAAGATGAATGGAGGGATGTGGTGTTTAGAACATATCGGCTTCTCATGTTTCACTGTTTTTTTTTTGTTCCTTTTAGTTTTACATCTGTGAAGTTGTGATGCATGAGTCAGTGGACCAGAATTCTCCATATTTGGCTCCTCGGAGAGCTGCTATTTAATTGACCATTGTATCGCACACTCATATTCGCACAAAGCAACCTAGAGATGTCTTTGTTGTAGCCTCCAAACCCTTTGTGGCTTTGTCTTGGCTGTTTATGCCTCACTGTTATCATTGTATGCATTTTACCAAACAACATGTTGCTGTGCTGCCAGTAAGCTACTCAACATGTCATGTGGCCGTTAATTCACAGCTAATGGTAAACACCGATGTTTATGTGGCTTTAAACAAATTCCAGAAGGCTTTTGTTCGTTATCCGTGGAGCCTAATGCAAATTCTCGTTTAATGTCAGATACAAAACTTAATCAGGTTACCGCGATGTTTATGTATGACCTTTGGACCTCTGTCCGGTAGCTCCCGGTGGTAATATACATAGATACTAGATAGAATACGAAGCACACTGTCATAACCTGCCATCGGCCATCACTGAAAAAAAACAAAACAATCCTGGTTGGAACATGTGGCTAATTATATCTAAATTCAGCAGATGCCATGGATCAACAGGTGGAAATTGAATTTTGCATCTCTGTTATTATGGGCTTCCCATAATCTAACAGCAGCCCCTCCCTCTCATTCACATCATACAATAATAGTACCCGGTCAGCTGAAGGAGCCGTGTCATGTTTGAGTTTATTAGAACATGATGCAATCATGTAGAACACTTCAGATGTGTGCGGCTGCATGCTGTGCGTGTTGGGTGTGTGTTGAGCCTGCGTGTGGCGCTGTTGTGCTGACTGTATTTTACTTGATTGACAGGAAACGGATCCTGTCACGGTGGTGTGTGCAGCGGTGCACTTGCGCTTGAGGTCACAGAGCTGACCCAATTTGTCAACCACAGTGGTTTACACTCTGAAATCTGTGAACGAAGGGTTTAAGGCAGAGTTTTTGATTGCTAACCGACAACCCCCGGAACCAAGACGGGTGTATAGATTAATGATTAGATGTTTTGCAAAAAATATAAGATATCTAAAATGTGTGATTGTCATTATAGTGAATATACTTAAGAAATAGACAGAAACACCTCCGGTTATTATTGTGAACTTTGGACTGGTGTGTGTCTGTGTGTGTGTGTCCGTCTGCAATACGTGTGTGTGCATATTCAAGTAGTTAAGAGTTTATTACATGTTACGTGTCGTGGTGCTCATCTCTGGGTCAGATCGGTTCAACTGTGAACGGCTTAGACCACAGGCAGCCAAATAGGATCAGGTGCTTGTTTGATGACCTAATCTGTGGCTACATGTCCGTAATTAGCTAATCAGAGGAAAGATGATGTTCTGGGGAAATTGTTTGCAGTTAAACGCACATCTGGGCCATTCATTAACCATGTCAAGGTTGCAGATTTAGACTGAAACAGGATTTGGTTTGTTTTTCTCAATGGGAGTTTGACATGCAAAGATCGTAGCTGAGAGAGAAAACTGGGAGAAGGGGGAGGGGAGGAAGGGAGGGAAGAATGAAGTCAGAGAAGAATGGAGGCCTCTGACAGTCTTGAGTATCAACAGAGAAATGAGTCCTGGTAGCATGCCTGGTCGGACGAATAACTGGAAAGAGAAAGTGAAAGAGGGCGATATGACAAGACTGGCACATCTAGTTTAGGGGAGAAGCCAAGGACGAGGTGAGGAGAGGGGGAGAATGAGGGAGATTAGTGGTGATAATGAAGGAGGAGGAGGCAGTGAGGGATAAGCGCGCATGGTGGTATTAGCACCGTAAACAGCGTGTGGTATTTTTAGTGTGGACGGCTCTTTGGAGACGAGAGAGAGAGAGAGTATTGTGGAAACCTTCAAAAGAGGAAGAAATGATGTGAAGAAGAGCGTTGAGAACATTAAAGAAGAAGAGATGATGATGGTGGACAGGGAGTGTATGTGTATATTGTTTGCTCTCAGATAATTTTTACTGTAAAGAGTGTCTACGTCCCGCTGTCATTTGAGCCATGGCCATGATGACATCATAGCTATGGCTGGGCAGGTCCCATGACATCACAGGATCAGCTGGACTTGGAATCCTCAGCTGAACCTCCTGCCAGCGGAGGCTCATTTCTCAGCCACGCTGTTGGTTATTTATCATTGTAGTTTTTGTTTCTACGCGGATTCACAGAAATTACATAACAGCAGGCCGAAGCTGTCTGGCATGGCAGAGCTATTTTAAGAGTCGGAGCCTTAAAGTGAGCAGGGAATGCTGCCTCTACGTGTTAACATTTTGGCAGTGACTTCCATGGTGTGATCGTAACGGGGATTGTGAGATAAAAATGGCCGGTGGTGTGTTCTTAACCCCCAACTGCTTATTGAGTCTGCTCGAAACGCTGGACGGAGGCCAGGGATGCGATCACTGCTTCTCTTGGATGCAGCGTTATCTCCTACCATCCCGGCCATGACCAGATACACACGCATACATGCACTAATGAATTCTTATTGGTTTGGTTTTCCTGTGTGTATTAGATTAGACAGCATCAGGTTCAGCATGTGTCTCCTGAAGAGACGAGTCCATCTTTCTCAGAGTGGTTGGTGACTCCTTTACGCAAGAAACTTGAAGAGCTTGTTTTTGCCTCTGAAGGAAAGTAAATGTACATAAATAGGAAAGGAAGCGGAGATACCAAGGAGTCGCTGCACCTGGCTTTCGTCAGATTGAATAAGAAGTGTGTTTGGCTGTGTGTTTTTGATGGACTGTGTATTCTTATGGAAAGTATGCTGATGAGTGGCTGACATCTACATAAAAATGAACACCCGTGGGTAGTTAACACCTCTTTGGTCTCTCCAACACCTGGAGGTACATCATCGCTGCTTTTTGGCTGCACTCATAATCAGTTCTTATGGGACCCGATGAGTAGAAGAACAAAAAATAAACAGCACTGTGCACGTCAGAGAGGAGAGTTGCTTCCCTACGCAGAGAGGGAGGCGCATGAAGGGAAAGAAAACAGAGATTATAGACAGAGCAAGAGCACCTCCGCAGCTCCCGCTCAGAGCGTCGAGTGAGCAGCTGCAGGCTTTTTGGATGCCTGGAAACAGAGAGAAAATGTGGACAAATGTGAGCTACGGAGGCTGTCACTGCCTGGTGAGGAAGTAGAGCAGAGGCAGTGGAGTAAGTACAGGGAGGGAAGAGGAGCAGGCTGTACGAGGGGAGGAGCTAACACTGACTTTGACACACGTGTGAGAGCAACTGCTAACAGGAAAGAGAGACGGAGGGAGAGAGATGGCCAGCCAACTAAAGCCGCAATGGCAGCGACGGAATGGGTGAACGACGGATAGATTAAAGGCACAAGAGGGAGAGAAAGAGGGCAAAGGGCTCGTCTTCAGCCCGAGACTGTTCAGACTGGTTGTACCTGCCGGTGTTTCGCTGGAAGATCACACCCACCAGACAGCTTTTGCTTGTGGATACGTGGAGGCAGGCTACTGCCAAAGACGTCTTGCTGCTATAATTATCTGATGTCTGTGCTGGATTATGTACCGTTATCGAGAGAGGAGCTAAACTTTACACTGGATGGGAAAATGTGGTCGGACTACAGGAATGAATGTCAACTCAACGCTCACCTGTACTCACTCATGTGCTGTGCAGGTCAGTGTATGTCTCAACGTGTGTGTGTGTGTGTAGTCTGTTTACATGCCTGGAGATGTGTGGTTTTAGCTGTTCTTGTTTACATATCTACCACGGTGTGCTGTGCGGTCCTATCAACAGTGGTTTAAGTGTGTTTGTTCTGCTGGTTTTTGTCGACAACAGATCTGATAATAATGGATGGTATCAGTCAGGGGGTTCGAGGCAAAGGGCAGATTCTGTGTGTGTGTTTAGCCCACGTGTAGGGCCGTTTGTACATCTGAACAATGCTTCCCTCTGTAGACCAATGAGAGCCTTTCTGTGGCTGTCACTCTCATGCACACACTTTTCAGTTTCAGTTTGTTTTGCTTTTATTGATACCTCAGCTTAAACATTGATTTGCTGTCTTTGATACCACACCTTGATGACCTCGACAGGTCTACACAGACACACGAACAGCACTTTTTATGTGTGTAGTTGAGTGTGAATATGACATAATTCCATGTAAAACCTCGCCTATGTCCTGTGGGCTGTCTAGCTCAGCTATCCTGCAGGTTTGAGAGGCGTGTTGCAGTAGTGAAACTATTTTGCAAGCATGTGTTGAAATATGTGTTCTTTGCCTGGGGGTTTTGCCCTCTATGTAAACCTGTTCTCAGTGAGTCACCACATGCCACTTTGTGCGTGGGTCTGTGTAGACGTATTGAGATTGCGCCCGACTTTTATCCACCTGAGGTATTTAACCCAAAACCGAAATCATATTTGCTCCCGTTGGAGCTCTACTGTTGAAATTGACAGGGTTGTTTGAGTACGAGAGATAGAAACGTGAAAATATTGGAGGAAGTGATACCGCATACCTTTGTCCACATGGCTGCACTCTGTCAGTGTTACTGTGGCAACTGTTAAACAACATCCGGGAAGGGGATGTACCTGATGCAGGCTGGTCTCTGATTGGTTGAAAATAAATGTGCCTGATTTTTAACAAGAGAAAAAATGAGCTTCTGTTGCTATGATCCGCTCTTTGAAATACTACTTTAGTACAAGATATATATATAGTGTATGTGTGTATATTTATGCATACAGTTTAAATTAGTATAAGTATAGATTAATTTTAAAAAGCAATAAACAACAAACAAAAATATAAATAAAGAAAGAACAGAATCTTCATCTGTGTTAGCTTTGTTTGTTTCAGTGTATAAAGCTAAATTTCTACTTTTGTCACAAAAGGGACCCCTGCTTACATTGCATAGGGATGTTGTACTATTCGTCCAGTAAGAGGTGAGATAGCGAAGAGGCGGGAAAGGAAAAGGGGAGAGGGTCTGTGTTTTCTCCCAGGCAGACCGATATGATGAGAGGCAGGCTCCGTGTGTGTGGAGGAGGAGTAGCAGAGCGATAACACAGTCATGTCCCATTCACAGGCTCTATTCCTGGCCTGGTGGCCTCGCTCACCAGGCCTGCATGTGGAGGATGCAGATCAGTAGCTCAGCTGGGCTGCAGCTCCCGCTGCATTTACAGAAACTGAGACAGATGTTAGACCAATAGACAGAGGAAGATGGGGTCTGGGGTCTTTTAAGGTAGAAATACACACAGAAGCAGTTATTTTCTGAATAAAAAGGGGACAAACCGTTGAGACTGCTTTTTCTGACTTGGCCTTCCAAAGATGATACCACACAAATAAATAATAAATATACTGCAGCACTGAAAAAATAGACTTAGGAGAGGTCATGTTTTATAGATATAGAGATTATCTTGAGCGACTCTTTTGACCATGAACTAGAACATTTGATGTGTCTGAGCAGCACATCTGTCCTTACATCAGCTCCCATGCTGCTTTAAGTCACTGCTGACGTGTGCTTGTGGTGTAAATAATACAATGGAATAATCATGCTGGTTGCATTGATAGTACTAAATTTGGATTCTGCCATTAACCACAGTTTGTTTTTCTTTCTCTCCCTCTCTCTCCATGTGCGCCTCCTCTCTTCACGACCAGACGAGCGAGACAGGGTGCAAAAGAAGACCTTTACAAAATGGGTCAACAAGCATCTGATCAAGGTACGGCACTGTCATTGGTTTAAACTGACATGTTTGTAATCCAACACAACATACATTACACACAAATGACAATAAATATTTTGTACATTAGTATGTCTGCATTACAATATCTAGCACCTCTATAAAAAGGAGGCTAAAAGTGTGCATCTACATCCTCTAAGGCAGAATTGATATTGATTCCAAATCTCTTAACATTGCTGCATGTGTCCTGTGTGTGTGTGTAACGGTCTTGAGTTATCAAGTCTGACTAGGCAACAGACTGCACTCTGGCAGCATCGCTCTGGGTTGTTCTCCCACATTAAGTAATGGATGCAAGGTTTCATCATATCAAAGCACTGCCATTTATGTGGCCACATAGGCAGGTAATGTTGAGTAAAGTCATTGTGAGTAGTAAATTAATGTTTAATGAGTAAGGTGATTTGTTCACTGCAATCGGTGCACTGAATGATTAATTAGCAATGCATCGAGCTCGATATCTCTGTCCAACATCTGCGGTCCATTCCCTCACAACACAGCAGCACTTATCAAAAGGTCACAAGTCCAACACCAGCTGGCTGTAGGACACAGACGGGTTTTCCATAAGAGTAAAACTGAAGGGCAAACATTGAACTTAGCCCTTGACGTCCAGGCCTTCACTTCATTCACCCAAGCTCACACATCTGCACACATTCACAGTATGCACTGCCTATACCACACACACGCACAAACACACCGTCAGTGTGCAGGAGTATTTCTGTCACCTGACCCAGGAATGAAGTATCAGCCTGACCTCATAACTCTTGAACAAGTGTTGGCCCAGTGGCTCAGTCTGTGAATGTAACTCAATAGCAGCTGGCAAAACCAACCACTGACTGTAAATCCGGGTCAGCAAAAGGAAGTTAAAGAAATATAAATTCATATCGGAGATTTTTTCGGTGTTCATTGGAATCTTGCGCTGTAATTAAATAAGGCACACGGAAGAAGGAAATGCGTGGAAGAGGTGAAGACGAGTTGAAAATAAAGAAAATGAAATAGTTAAAAAGAAAGGTGCTCTATCTCTAGCTTCCAATAGCACTCCTACTTAGCTACTTAGGTGTGTATGGTGTTGCACTCGAACAGGTATTTGTGTGTGTGTGTGTGTGTGTGTGTGTGTGTACAGTGCAAATATGCCAATGTAAACAATGTTCTCCAAGTTAAGCAGAGTATGAATGCACCTACTGCAGTGCATGCAGTGGCACTTTGACCCTGAAGCATGTTTACACAGCGAGGATGAGACAAATCCGGTACCGAAGGATTGCAAGTCTCGAGAATGACGTATAGCTCAAGAACATCGTCTCAATGGGTTTACAAGATAAGGTGACTTTATTTGTGTGTCTATGTGAAGGAAAGTCACATCAAATAATCAGCCAAAACCTAGAAAGCAGCCTGGCGAGCCAAGTCACACATCAACAAAAGATGACGATTAATCATGCCAAGCACCTAGTAGACTGTTTGATTTCTGTTTACTTAGTGTGATAAATCATTTCACATCAGTTCCTGTTCACTAAGTGCTGTGTAGTGCTCGTACAATGATACTCCGTCTGTAACACCCATTCAAAGTTGTTTGACTGGCTGGATGCTGTGTTCACAACACGTTAAGTAATTGTCAGAGACACGTGCAAAACCCAGTAAGCTGAAATGATAATCATAATCATGGCCACAATCATAATCTTAATAATATAACAATAATAGTTATTATAATGATAATGATAATGTGCTGCATTTTGCTCCCAAGTTTCCGTGAACTGACTGCCGGTCATTCGTCCATGTCTAAACTGTTATTGTTGTCAGTGTTATTAGGTGAACAATGTCACACTCACATACTGACATCATTCAGCACCTCATTTCCAGTCGGTGTTAGATACGGTTTTATTCCTGGCATCTTCTTGACGTTTACAACAGCTCCTTTCAAAGACAGCTGATGTCATCCTTCTAGAAGGAGGGCAGCAGAGTTAGTGTGACACAGACGAGTCTGTCATAGGAAACAAGGCTGAAATAATACGAAAAGGTTTTTACGAACGACTGGTGTTGAAGTCCATGTTTTGTTTCTACATTAAAAAGAAAAATCCCAAAAGCTAGAGGGTCAGAGTTCAGTGTGTTCATTAGTCACAGTGTTGCCCTCTGGTGGAAGAAGGAGGTAGCATGGTGGTTTATTGGACTGGCGAGGGCTGCAGCACAGTTCTGTCCCTGTCTGCTGAGAGTTAAACAATTTCATTTCATTGATTTGTTTATCGATAAATACTCGAAGAAAATTGGTTACCATAAAAGTCTTAATAGTCCTGCCCTGCCCCAGGTCAAACTTCATAAAGGGTAATTAAAATGTGACATACAAAGTTCAGAATAACAGTAAACATGCACAGATGTGGTCTCTAGTTAAACAAAATCTCAGTGTAAAATGTGTAAAGATTTCTGATCACAGGAAACTAATGCAATAACATTTCAAGGAGAGCACAACAAATAATTACATTTTATAAATTGAAATGAAAATGTTATCTCTATTTAGAAAAAAGATGAAAACTGATCTACAGCCCATGCATAGCATCAAACTCTGTCCATTACTGTAATGTTTTGGTATATGTTTCCTTCTTTTATACGCTCCCTTGGTTCAGTTCTCCAGAGGCCTCCCTTGCTCATCACGGCTGGACTGTTCCATTATTTCCCCCCTCTGAGTCTGTCAGCCTGAAGCTGTCAATGCCCGTCTTTCCGTCTGACTCAGACTGTCCCACTTTCAAGTTACATGCACACATGATGGTGATGACACGGCTCTACCACACTGCTGAGTCACAACCCCCACCACCACCATCCTACCGTTTGCTGAGTCGATGTCATGGCAACAGGAATATAGACCCCAGCTGGCGCTCCTTCTCTGTTGCCCAGGCAACCGCTGTCATCTGCCCTGGCCGCTGTGGGGAAACCTGGCAGATGTCAACAGTGTTGATTAAACAGAGGGATGATATTAGTAATTAACATTCTGTCTGTTTCTCTCTCTCTTTCATTCCGTCACTCCCCTTTTCCATCCAATCTTGGTCCTGTGACAGGTGAGAAAGCACATCACGGACCTGTACGAGGATCTGAGGGATGGACACAACCTGATTTCCCTGCTGGAGGTCCTCTCTGGAGTCACGCTGGTATGGCTTTTATCTCACACACACACGCACACACACACATCATAAACTCTCATAATAATAAGTTGCACTGTCGCTCTGTGCTGTCACAAACATCCATCATCCACCAGCAGTCCCTGGGGACTCTGGGCTGGCCCTCTTTCAGAAACTTGGCCTATTTGAAGTTACTGGAGAGAGAGGCCACTCAACTGTTTTCTCTATCATTTTTTTAACATGCCTTTTCCATTCTTAGACGAACGCATCAAAACATGCACACACATTTTTTGCAGTAAAACACAAACAGCTTCTTCTCTAACTTGGCTTTTATACATTCAATATTGGCAAATTGTCAATATTGAACAATCTTAACTTATGAGATAGCCACTGTTAACTAATGCTGCGTAGTAGCTCAGGCCGCAGTAATCTGCCGCTGCGACCACAACATGGTGATGTAAGAGTCTTAGTCCTAAAGCTTACTGACAGACAGGTCACAGTCTGATGCAGGCTGCTGACTGCGGCCTGCTTATGTAAACACAAACAAACACACAGAGGTGATGCTGATCCTGAGGGTGAGCCGGTGCCAAACCGAACAGGACCGAAGAACAAAACACATGGACAGAGGAGCCACCGACACGTTTGCTCCTTTCATCCGTGTTTACGTTTTTATTTGCGGTTACTGTACTTTTGTCCTTCATCATTTGTTCCAAGCCGTCCTTATTCTGTTTGCTCTCTCCACCAGTTCTCATTCTGTATCTCGTCTTTTCTTCCTGTTGTCTCCATCTCCTACTACCCCCTTCCTTCTGTTACCGTAGCAACAGAAGAGCGGCCCTAATTTGAAAAGGGCTTATGCCTCGCGGGCCCCCCCTCTCATCTTGCTCGGAGGAGAGGATGAGGAGGAGGAAGGAGCTCAGGGAGTATGTTTGACTTAACCCCCCTCTGCCACTCACTCTTTCACTTCTGACATCTGACCATTTAACTCCGTCCATCCCATAGGTGGAGACTGCATGAGAGTGCTGTGCCACTGACTTTGCTTTATATGACACCATGTATCAGATCACGCCGTGTCGCTGTATGATGCTACATGTATCCATGCTGTTGGGTGAAAACATCATAAGTCAAACTACTGCAAGGGGCTTCTCGTTTCACTGAAAGTTAAAGGGTCATTTGTTGAAAATTCTACAACTACAAACATTTCAAAATCAAGATTAAGATCGATCGTGTATGTGCAATCTCAGCATTCTGGAAACATGACATTTTCACCCAATTGAGCTTTAGTGCTGTTGTGCATGAACTGCACAAAATATTGTAGTCTTGCCCAAGCACTTACATCAAATTTATTTCAAACTTAGTATGAGATGTTAAAATAGTTTGCTTGTAAAACGGTTGTTCCTTTGAGCAGTAAAAAGTAAAATGCTCAAAACAGCTTTTAGATTTGGGGAAAATAAAATGAACCCCAGTGGAAAATATCATATAACAATTCTCTTATGTTCCATAAAATAATTATGTTTTAGCCAATTAACATACTTTAGTCATTTTATATACTACAAAAGACTTCAGAATGTAAATCCACACATTGCTTATAAACAGTATAAGTGACACACAAGCTGTAAGGCAAAATGAGTGACTTAACATTTTTGTTATTGCTGGTCTCTTCTTCTTTGTGATGTAATGACTAATCCTGACTCTACCTGTGTGTTTAGCTGGTTACTGTGTGAAAAGCAGCATCTTGCACTTTAAGGGACAGTTCAGTTGTTGCTGTTTTTTTAACATAAGCTGGAATGAGTTGTCGGTAACAGATACGTGTTATTAATGTATGGACACCAGCTGATGAAGCAGATTATATGGACAGAAACATCCAGCAAGGCATCAACGTGTCAGGCAGAAACATTTGAACTCCTCATCGTTAATGTCTCCTCGTGTCTGCTGTCTGGACATTGTTTAACATCCATCCATACAGTGACTCCTTCCACCTTATGCCAAAAAAAATTTTAACTTGTGTATTTTTTTACAACAGGTGTGTGTATATAATGCAAGAGTGTTTGTTTTATTGTCTTTCTTGCTTAAAGTTCTTCTCTCCAGCTTAATTGTACCTCCGTGTCCGCGTATGTGTGTTGAGTGAAGATGTTCTCTGAAAAATTAGTGAATATGGTGAATGTTGAATAAAGAAATTGTGCCATTTAGTGTTTGCCTTCGCCTTTCTAAAACGGCATGGTTTGAGTCTGATGTGTTCCACACTTAGGCATGTGTTTAATGGCTACTGCTAAGAGAGCGCCCCCCCCAGAGGGTTGTGGTGTGTTGGTCTGTTTTTTTTGCCTCACTGCTCTGCAAATTGGGATCTTCTGTTTTTGCACACTCTGCTGCTTTGCACATTCGTGTCACTCTGACCAGAACAAACGTGTTTGATTATAATGTACCTAATGTTTCCCTCTCTTCTGTCATTTCCAGCCCAGAGAAAAGGGTCGAATGAGATTTCATCGTCTACAGAACGTCCAAATAGCCCTGGACTTCCTCAAACAGAGACAGGTAATACACACACACACACACACACACACATGCTACTTAACGTATCTGGTGTGGTTAATAAAACATGAAAAATAGTCTGGAAATGTGTCATTCCAGGCTTTTGGGGTTCAAGTTGCCAGAGACTTTCAAAATGTCATGCAGATGATCATCAGATGTCTGGATCTTTGTCTTTGTATCCCATAAATCAAGCAAGCTGCAGTTTATTTTTATCACCCAGAAACAGCAAAAACCCATTATGTTATTCTTATGTTATTCACATGTTGTAAAACAAATGGAGACGACCATCAGTAAGCTTCTCCAAACATTTACAGAGCTGTGTGCTTTGGCAAATCTATAGTCTGCACAGGTAAAACACTCCAGCCTGGCACTGTGCAGTCTCTTGTGTCAGATGACGTATTGGTGCAGTAGCGAGAGCTGCACTGTACGCAGCATCACTTCTGTCATTACTCTGCTCTGACACGGTATCATGAGGAGGAGAGAGCAGCTATATTGACACTCCCTGTACCCTCCTCATTCTTAGTCCCTCCTGCATCTGCATTATCTGCTGTAAACAGCACGTACGCTCCAAAAGACATGTCATCCAAATTTAACTCCGAAACATCTCTCTCTCTCTCTCCTTTTTTCTTCAGTCCGCCTTTTCCTTAAACCTCATCGTCATGTTTCCAGGCACAGCTTGGTGCAGCACTAGCCTTTCCTTTTCTTTTTTTAGTCCTCCCCTGACTGCAGGTCTAATTATACAGCATGGTTGAGGCACTTCATGATTTAGCAAGATCTTAGAGATCCTTGTGCAAGCTGTGATATGAAGCAGAGTTGATTTATCATCCTTTAACAGTGTAAAATTAATTATTTCATTTTCTACTTGGTACAATTATTTGAGTTCATAATCTGTACAAACCAAGCAACCTTATGGACAAAATCTAATACACTAGAAGAGTGTTAAAATGAGTGTAATACATTTTGATATTGTAGCTGATCCTCTTTTTGTCAGTTATCATGTTTGAAGCCGAATCTGTTCTGTTTTCCCTTATTCAGGTTAAACTTGTGAACATCAGGAACGATGACATCACGGATGGGAACCCCAAGCTAACATTAGGTCTCATCTGGACCATCATCCTTCATTTCCAGGTCTGTGTCAACCACACACTCCTCTGTGGCTTGCGTTTCTGTGCTTCCTGCGCTGGCCTCAATTACTGGTCTATTCAGTCCACTCAGGAAGTACATTTCCCCCAAATCCAAGGTACAGATAACCCTCACTGGGCGAATAATGGCTCTGCTTGATTGTGTAACAATTGAATTAGAGCAGGAGTACTGAAAATCAGAATTTTAAATGGATTTGAAAAGCAAATTGTTCCAAAGGTATGTGATATCCTGTTGTCACTCGACCGCACTCCTGCTGTCGTCTTTATGAATTATGAACGTGTGTGTGAGTGAAAAGAATGTTACAATGCTACAGCAGAGGTTGTTTTTACACCACTGACTGAGATAATGTACGTGTATATGCCTGTGTGTGTTGTGTTCTCTGGATTTCGTGAGGATATGAGTGTTTTAAATTGTGTCCTAGTTTACTTCTTTGTCCTCTAGTGAGAGCAAACTGATTCTCATTTCCGGGTGTTTACAGTGTGTTAGCGTATGAACTTGCATACTGGTGGCATTTATTTATCTGCTTTATGTGCATTTGTGACCTGCATTATGTACAAAAATATTCTAGAAAAATAAGTACGACAGACATCCAATTTATTGATGCACTGATCTCGCTGTCTTACAGATGACGGTCAGTCATCGGATTAAAACTTGATGTATGTTATTCAGCTGAAATATGAGATTCATAGTTGAGTGCAGCACAGGCAACATTACGATATTGACAATAAATTATAATCCTTAGTATTAATGATTTCACAATTTTACCCCTCATATTGCATCATTTATGAAGTCATGACTTAAATCCTCTAATTGCGGTGTGATGGCAGGTTATTTTTAGTGAGTCATCCGAAGTGAGTCTGATCAGGAATAATTTCTCCCAAATGTTCTTACTTCACCGTAGCCTGCAGACAGAGCTGTGCTTGGCAGAAAAATCATTACAATGAGACGTCCATTATTAATTGGGTCATGCCTGACAGCTGTCAAAACCATTTTTAATTTTTTGAGACAAATAACTCAAAAAGAGACGGAAAAAAAACAACTTTTTTGCCCTCTTTAGTTCAAATTGGGTCATGGAGTGGTTGTAGATGCTGCAGCTGAACACTAGAATGCGCTGCAAGGTGACATCACATCCTTAACAAGGTGACACCGCCAGCTGGTTACCAGGGAAACAAGAGGGATGACACTGTAGCAACTGTTTCAGTTAGCGTGAGTCAGCAGAACAGGGGGATACTGATGTAGAGTGTGTTGTGGGGGGGAAGGAAAGAAATGAAAAAGGAAAATGATTTAAGTTCACGGAGTTCAAAAAGATGTGTTCACGGAGAAACTCTGGGTTTCCCCACTTGTTGTTGTTTGAATGGCCGCTGCAAAGCCATGCTGGTGCGGGATCACACCCATTTTACATGTAGATATACTGCAGATATACTGTGCACTCATCACATAGTTGTCAATGACGAACATCGTATTTTACTGCACTTCATTTGTGGAAGACAAATGGTGGCAAAATTTCCAACTCCAGCATTTCTTTCAGTTGACTTTAAACCATTTCAAGTTGCCATTTTGTTACAAATTTGAATTCTTCCTATTTATAACACGAAATATATCATTTTAAAGGAGGAAGATAGTCTTTAGATATTTGTAATATTAAGTTACATTTGATCCCCGGCAATCATTACATACCTCTCATTTTGCATTTTATCTATATCTTTTTATCTCTTATCTATCTATTACATATTTAAATGTAAGCTATATATATTTCCAAAGAACCAAAATTTTATCCCATCTAAAAACACTGTTGCTTTTTTTTGCCTGGAGTCATATGACAAAGATATTTCCAGCTAAAGAGGAATGTAGTTCAGATCTTTAGAGACAACATAACCCACTCACTGAGCATTTTGGGCTGACGGGAACATTCTGATGATGATGTTGATGAAGTCTTTCTGGAAACGATCCTCCGACCCTGCAGCCAGGACATATGGGTGTGAAAGTGTGAATCAGCACGTCAGCCTGTCAGAGGAGCTCTCACACTGAGCTATCACTTTAAATTTAGATTCTATTAGTTATTAGTTATGATTTCCCTGATGTGTCACCACACAGGGGAGGTCTCTGTCCGTCTCACACCTCCTCTGTCAGTTGGCTAAGGCCGCTTGCATTCTCAGCATTTTCGCTCGACTCAAACTACTTTAAATCGTCTAACGTCGTTCCTGCGCGCCGTTCTGCTACCATCGGTCTGCCTGACAGCCTGCCTGTCCGCTTGTTCAAACTCGGCTCATATTTGATGATTGTTTTTGCCTTCATTAGGTTCTTGACAGCAGAAATTGACATGAAATTAGATCCACACGGGGGAGATTCCTCCTTCGCTCATGAATTCATGCAAAGGAAATAAAACGAACGCCCTTTGTACCATTGTGTTTGTAAAGTGTGGTGGTGCTCAACCAAGAGACATAATTAATGATTTGGAATCCAGCCTATACAGTTTGACCATCTGAACCATCACAAATGTGGTTGAATATTCATTTGTCCTGTTGGAGATCCAAACCAATATGTCTGCAGTTACTCTGCCAAACCACCGAGTGTCAGCAGTTAGCTCGGTATCACAGAAAAGACGGCTCATTCACACTCTGCAGCCAAACGCATCCCTCCCTCTCGTCGGACTGCACCGCCTACTGCACGGTGTCTGCCTGGGATTGGCTCAGACAGCTGTGTGTCAAAGCGAGGGCCTACTGAGAGCATTAAGACTTTCGTTAATTGATTGAGTCGGAGTGAAATAATTAAAAGTCGCCACACTTGAGAGTGTCGTCCAAAAGCCCATTTGGTTAAATGTCATTAAGTTGATACAGTATTTCAAAGCGCCTTGTATTAAAAGTATAAGTATACATCAATGGCAGGAACAAACCCTGTAACAGGACCTCGTCTGCTCATTGATTTACATGAGTATCATGAGGGAGCTGTACTGTAATGGTCGCATGTTCCATTGTCAGTAAATGGCGAAAGCAGGGTGACAATGACAGATATCAGAAAATAAGTGTTCTTCTTTTAGAAGTCTTTAAGTTTATTATAATTATATAATATAATGATGGTTTACATCGCGAAGCATCTAAAACTTACAAATCGGCGCACATGGATTCTGGATTCTAATGAAATTTTCTATCTCAGTGTATCAGCAGACATTTTTGGTAAAAGAACTCCTACATTCATGCTTATAAGACTACACAGTGATTATGTGTTTTTGGGTTCAGAGTCAGACGAAAGGTCTGAGTACCACAGCTCCTCGTGGCACGTAGCCATAGTGAAAGAATGAAAGCCTGGAGGAGTTGATTAGTGCCGTTTTGCCACTGGCTCAGGCCTCTCTCTGTGTGTGTGTGTGCGCGCGCATGTGTGAGTTGTGTGTTCTGCTTCCCTATACGGATTCAGTTGATTAGAGAAGATGGATTGCCATTTTGCCACTAGAGAATACCATCTCCATATATATTTGCCTGTGAAAATATTTGCCGTACATGACACAGACAGCACAATGAATCCTGTGTTTTTAATAAGCCATGGTGGGAGATGAACCTTCTGCATTGTGAGGGCCCTGCTGTGTCGTACGGTATCACATGTAGTAGCTGTGTTATTCCACTCGTGTACTGTGAAGGTGGGTGGAAGCCTGTTTAAGATTATACATACAAACAAGCTCTTGTTATGAAAGTGTGTGGTGGTGTGGGATTTGAGTTTTTAACACATGAAGGTTTTAGATGGTTTTCTCAGGTCTCTTTTGATCTCTGCATATGCTTAAATCCTTGACTGTGTGACTGTGTGTGTGTATACAACCCCGTCTCCCTTTATTTGAACCCTTAAATGTTTCACTGCCCGTTCACTCCCTCCTTTCTTTGGTCCTTTTCAACCGTCTACTTAATTCCCTCTAATCTCCTTCCTCACACCCGTCCTCTCCTATTTGTAAGCCCAGAGCCCATCACAACCTGTTGGTGGCAGTGTTTTATTCCACTGGAAAGATGCAGAGACAAACCAATTGATCTGCTAATCCACCTTTGATTTCGATTTGATTTCTGTCTTATTTGCTTTTTGAATTTTGCTCCTGTTGCAGCAGACCAGTCGGGGAAGCTTTGGGTCAAGTTCTGTGTGTGTGTGTGCGCGTGTTTGTGTTCGAAAGCTGCTCACTCATAGTCGAGAGGGAGAGAGAGAGAGAGCGAGAGAGAGAGAGGATGGGAGTAACAAGGAAGCGGATAGGAGGAGGAAAGCCACGGAGGGAGGGGTGGAGTGATGAGAGAGATCGAGCAGTGTGAAGCTGCAGCAGCCGGGAGATGAAAGCTTTTTTCTCTCCCTCAGCCGGTGTTTGCGAGCAAGGGATAAAGCAGAGGAAAGAAACTAGCCGAGGAAGAGAGGAATCCGGGCTTCCTGCTGTCACTGGAGCTCCAGGCTTCTCCCGAGCCACAGGCCTCGTACTACATACACAAGGCACACTTGTGTGCACGGATGCAGAAGGACTCGGACAGAGCTGACCAGGGGCTTGCACAACGCAAACACACGCAGTGCTACTCTCGGACAATCACACAGTTGGCGTCCCTCTTGCAAACGCCGTTTCGGTTGGATTTATCCAGTCATGGTCGTGTGACAGTGCATGTCTTCCTTTATCTGGAGACGCCCCGTGTTCCTATTTTTGCTGCCTTTGTGTCTTTGTTTTATAAGGAGATAAGTGCGAACTCTCTCGACCTAGCCGCTGCCGCTACGTTGCGTGAATGAGGACGGGCTTGGGATTGCCCTTCACTGGACGCTGAGCCCTAATGGATTTGTTCCAGCTACACATGTATGTGATTTCCTTTTCTCTTGCTCGACCTGAATCCGAGACGGGAACCAACATAAACTGAGTTTCTTCATCCTCACGTAGACGGCCAGAGACCGGTTCCTACCCCAGATGTCTCTTCCTAATTAGATCTAGTGGACGTGAGGAGCTATTATGAGAATAGAAGGCACTAGAGAGGAGAGACAAGCTGCAGCACAGGAGTCTTTGTAACTACCCATGTCTTTCTATGCAAGACCCTGTCTAAATACAACCCCCCCCCTCCATACACACACACACCTCTGGCAAACTGTGGATTTTGTCAGACTGTCGTCGCACTGCACCACCTGATGAAGGGGAAGCTAGCCTGAGTAACTGGCTGACAGCAGCAACGGAGGGTCAATGATTACACAGGACTGAACTACGTTTCCCAGACACCTCCGTTCCTCAGGGAGTCTGACGTCCAGGTGGGGAGCTCTTTACACCGGGAAGAGGCGCGTGATGCTGATGGGGAGCTTAAGGTAGAGACCTGCTGCATCTTGCCGATGCCACATTTACACCGGCACGCTAACAAGGTGCTGTGCTGCTGCATTTTGAGAGTTTTCAGGCTTGCAATGAGATCTTCAGAGGTATCGGGGAGTCTGTGACATTTTCTACTTCTGTCATCAATGGGAGGACTTTACGTTTCAACATATTGACCAACAATATTCCCCTTAAGATGGATGACACACATTCACACACAAACAGGAAGCATGAATACAAATGAGAACCCAGCTCGATGAGCGAGCTAACCTAAGAGGATGACGAGGAGAGGCGCTGAGGCGGGAAGCCAGTGCTCTTATTGAGCATTTAACAACCTGTCAGGATATTGGCTGAATCTCTCAACAGTCTGTGGCAGCATTAGCTGACTGCACACCATGTCTCACCCACAACTGATCAGGACACCGAGCTGCCTCGCTGGAATGACACACCGAGCCCAACATTACTACGAGGGATATTGACACCATCGCCATTAACGGGACTTCCACTCCGACTACCACGGCGGAGAGGATTCCTTGCGGAGTCAGTTGTGGGCCAGACTTACATTAGAGGGTCTTACTGCTTTTCCAGCGCAAGAACATTGTCACAGCAGGAAAGAGGCATCATTAATTCATAAGCTCAGAGCCGTGTGTACCGAGCTCCTGGATTACAGCAGCACTTGAATCGACAACAAATCTTAACACGTTGTGGTTAAGATCATTGGTGGAAAAAGGAACCTACATGAAATTCCACAGGATTTCTGTTTTTTTGCGGAACACAGTCAACAATAGTGGTCCACATTCCTTCTGAGTTCCTCCTGAGCTTCATGAAATGTGATGGGACTGCTGTTGATTCCAACACTCTTGGATACTGAACAGTAAACAGACTTTTACACATTGCACACTTGTCACAGATGCACGCAGTGTGTGTGTGTGTGGCAAGTATCTGGAGCTTCACTAATGGGCACATTCCATTTTTATCTCTCCGCCATAATCCTCACCCATCACAGTGTGTCACCCTGCCTGACGCACTGCCGAACACCAGGTAAAAGCTCACCTGCCAGTGCTAAACCAGCCACCTGACCCGGGACACATTTATTTTCCTCCCTTGTGTATCTCTGCTGACATAATGGTGTCCTTGGGTCTACAAGGAAGGTGAGGTGAAGGACAGAGTGGAGGGAAGGAGGAGCAGTGATAGCTGTTTAATCTCAGACTGTAGCTCCTGACCTGTGACTGAACCAATGTGCTGTTCTGTGACCGTTTATTCCACCCATCCTCCTAGTCACAGAAAATTTAGCTAAACCTGCGATTGGGACTTGTACGTTTGTCACAGGTGTCACATTGACACAGATGCTGTTAGACACTCGACAGTCTGTGTGAACATTTCCGTTTCACTGTCTATTTTTGGAGGTCTGCTCCCAAATGCCCATTATATATATGCACATCTAAATGAATCACAAACTGCCTTAAACACCAGTCTTATTGTCAAAAGAGATGGGGAGCTCAATGGGTTGTGTCAGGCCTCCACGGGAGGTGGGACTTGGAGGGCAACCGCCACTCTCGCCAAAAAAGCGGCTTCGCTTCAGACGGAAGCACAAGGGTAAGAAGTACAAGAAGGGAGAGGTAGAACAGGAAGAATATGACCAAAGGAGACGGTACACGCCCGGTGAAAGAGATGAAGAGGATGACGATGAAGAGGGAAAGGTTGCTGTCATACGAACGACAGATCCTGGCACTGGACCCAGACCAATCCCTGCAACGGTGCCTGGTGTCCAGCCGACTCATTCCAGAATGAACCTGTCCAGCAGCACTCTTTCCCCATCCATGGTGGCTGCGTTCATAGGAAATAGGGGGCTTGAAGTGTCCCCCAAGCCAAGCCCAGCCTGGAGAGGAGTCTTCTGCTTCCCTGGGGAGGAGGAGACCGTTAGCGCCATCATAGATGTCTCCAGCATCCCGAGCCAAACGACCACCACCACACCGGTCAGGACAACACCAGCCCTAGGCAGCAGCACCCCAGGTGGAGGGAGGGTCTGTCAGGTTAGGGAGAAGGTCCAGGGAGTTCTGGAGAAACCCTGGATACTCCAACAAAAGAAAGAGAGAAAAGAAAGGGGGAGAATAGAGAGGGCTGAAAAGGAGGACACCGTGGTTAAAGGAGGAGCAGACGGAGCAATAGAAGGGGTGAGCACTCCTTTGGACCGAGAGCACAAAGGTGTAGTGCACATTCGAGAGGTGCATGGTAAACTCTGTGTGGTGAGAACAGTGTACCCCAGTGATTACGGCTCCCCGGTGTGGAGGGGGGAGAGTGACAGTGAGGTGGAGGTGCGCCAAGAGCCCCCTGTACCATCCCCAGTCACTGGAAAGATTCTTAAAGTCCAACTGTCAGAGGACTGCAGTAAAGCCCAAACGTCTGACGAGGATTTCTTTATGTCTGATGACCAAATGAAGAATCAGGACATTTCAGGAGTCAGGGGATTTAGCTTGAACACACCGGTCCGTGCACAAGAGGGGTCTTCTCTCCTGGAATCAGGCTATGCCAGCGATTTGCCATTGACCTCCCCAGAGACAGGGGGCACCACTCCGAGTCAGACGGAGTGGGGAGGACTCACTAGTAGCTCATCAGAGAGATTAGACTCCACGATGGAGAGTCCTCTGGCACTGCAGCAACAGGCAGTCCAGTGCCTGCCACAGGTTTGGGTCTCATCATCCACACTTCCAATTCTTTTATCAGTCTGTCCTGGCCACCATTTGTCCTCCTTTGTCTTCCTGATATGTAGTGGTACAGAAGTAGCAAGGAATATGCACTAAACCATTCTTTTCCTATAGTGGGCTTTGTAAGCATTTTCCTGATTTTGTGAGAATGAAACCAGACTAATTCAACCAATGAACCTTTTCTAGTTGCTTTAAACTTAAGAAACCTTCATTTTGTGTATAAACCTGTGGTCTCTCAGCTACAGCTGTGTTTGTGTGCCATTGTAGCTTGTTATACATGGTTTGTTGTGGTCATTGGTGTGTGTGTGTGTGTGTGTTTGTGTGTGTGTTATCAGCTCTGAAAGGCGCTATGAGTCTCTCTTTCCATTCTTCCTACCTCTGTCCCCAGTGTCTAATCAGCTCAACCCAGCCTCTCTATCATTCTTTCCAGTATCCTTCCTCCCCCTCTCCTTCCCTTTCTTTATCCTTTGCATCCCTCCATCACTCGTTTTTTTCTTTTTTCTTTTTGCTCCCACGCCACACAGTTGCCCGCTATTGACATTTTACGGTGGAGTGTGAGAAAATCAGGCGGAGTGTTTTACCTATGTGAACACGGGGTCATTGCTTGAATGATGGGTTTCCCTCCTGCTGAAAATTATAACTTGTCATTTTCTACCCATTTAGTCATACACAGTGCAGGATGTGTGTACACTCGTGCAAGCCTGTGTTTCATGTGTGTACCAAGCTCCTGTGGTTCAGGTAGACATATTTTTCGATTATGCTAGCAAAAAGGGAAAGATGATGAGGTTGCTTCATGTTTATTGTGTTCTGTGTTCTTTTTCATTTTGTTTATTTGAATTCTACTTTGTCTAAAGATCATTATTCGTCTCTCTGCCACATAAATTCAGCACTTCGCTGTCTCCTCAAAAACTTAACCTGCCTTAAAAAAAAATCACATCACTCAGTCATATTATTTTCTACTTCATGCCCTTTCATTGCAAATCCTATAGACCTATTTGCATTATAGTGTCGCTAACTTCTTGCAAACCATGTTACGTTGTAGATTTTTGAATATTTTCCTATCTTTGAGGCAGCAATTGGATTTCAGTTACTTGTTTATGAATCACAGCTTGACATGACTGTTCCAACCCAACAGGACTAAACTGTTCATATCTGGCCTGGTGGGATTCAGACATCATTTCAGATACTCACATGACAAAGCACTGCAGTCCGCATATTGCGAGTTTTGAAGGTAGATATTGATAAAAGAAGTTATTGAAGTGTAAGTGATGCAAAGCCAACTTGTTGGTTTCAGGCACATCCAACAGAACTTGAGTCTGATTACAGTTGGATTCAGATCCAAAGCTCTCTGCACTGTGGCTGTTTGTCAGATAATGATCAGGTTTGGAGTTAAAAGGTAGTATGTGTCAGATGTACTCAGGCTTAGACAGCACTCTTAATGGTTTAATGGTTCATGTTTGATTCACAAATTTAGGGCTGTCTCTATTGAAATATTATGGAATATTAATCAAGTAATCATTATTTGTACATGTATTTACTTTATGTGGCTTTCTGTCATTATATGCACATCAGATTCTATACTTTACTTAAATAGAGACAAAAAGGACAAACAAGGTGAAATAAAAGGCAAATTCTCAATCCCAAACAATATCTTTAGTAATAAATCAGAATAATTTAGCCAATTTGACATGGGTGAGTGAAAATGATCCTTTAGGATGAACAAAATGTAGCCTATGAGTGAATTTGTTGCATTAGAATTTCATCATTATTGCAGCGTAACGTGTCGTAAAGTGTCTTCAGACCATGCAGCGTCGTACTGTTCGGCTCTACTTCCCCTTGAAAAGGGAAAGGCTGCTGCAGCCACCGCACTTCTAACATAACAAACGAGGAATGAATTTCACTTTATCTTTCTACTCCTCATTCTCAAGGCAGCATAGCAGAGCAATGCAGCAGCAGCTGACGTCATGGCAGCTTGCAGCTCTAGTGCTACATGTCTCATTTGATGCGTAGTTGCTGAGTCATGAGAATGCAGTTTGAACAGATACGTGCACTCACTCTCAATCACACATACACAAACACACATCATATCAGGATGAAGCCAAATGCAGAGACCCCTGTTTAAAAAAAAAAAATGTTTTTGCTGGACAACAGGGATCAATGGTGCTGTTTTGTGTATGGGTGTTGGTCTCTGTCATAGGACAGTTACACTGTGTGTGTCAGGGTGCCTGACATGGTCCTCGCTGCATAAAGAGGGATTTGACATGTTCATTCATCAATAAGGCGGCGGCTGTGTCGAGCCTCTTTGGGATTCCTGCTACACACTGAAAGCAGATTCAACCATACAAGATTTCTACTTTGTCTTCACCCATGTAGCTCTTCCCTCCATCCTCCATTCCACCCCACTGTTATCTGCTGTCTCCATCCCACACTCCACTTTAACTTCAAAGAGGCCACGCTTCCAAAAGAGGGCCACTCCGAGGCCCTAGTGGGCTGCTCGTGGATCAGATATTGGTGACAGTATCATGGCTTCATAGAACCGTAGCTTTAGCCTTTCTAGCTAACTTTCTAGCTGAGTCTTGTGTGATGACCATAATTATCAATGTCGTGGCAGTTGTTGACAGTGGCCATTCCACAAAGTTTATAACTCTTTTATCTTAAAATGCCATAAAGGACGCTACCATCTCACCCTATTTTGGTCTAACCAGAATTTCTCCCCTTTTCATTTCTCCCTCTCTTCCCTTGCTCCCCCACTGCTCGTTTTGGCTGTTGCTGCAGTCTCCTTGCACACGCTGGACTTTCATACTGCTCTACATCAGCAGCAAGTGAAGAGACAATGGGAGAGACAAAAAGACAGGGATGACAGCAGAATACTGATTACAGCAATAGGAGACTGGCTGTGACAGTTACTGTATTCACTGTTGGTCACTCAGCTTTTGCCATCAGGGACAAACCAAAAGAGAGTGAGCAGAGGAGGAAGGATACAAAAAAGAAAAGTGGTCCAATAGGGGGTGTAGCATGCAGATAAAGGAGTTGTGGGTCTCTATGGAAACTAAGTTAAAGTGCACAAATAGACAATTTGGGTTGCTCACCTGGTAGAACACATGCCACAAACCGCAGCCGCTCAGGTTTGATTCCAAACTGTGCCCTTTGCTGCACGTCATCCCCTCTTTCTGCCCTGTCCTTCCCGTCTATCTCTCCACTCTACCCATCATAATAAAGAAGAAGTTCAAAAAAATTACCTTAAAAAAATAAAAGATTGTAATGTATTCTCTGACTATACAAAACAAAAACAACACAAATTAAGGTAGTTTTACATAGCAGGCAGCCCCTGGCGAGAGAAAATGATTTTTGTAGGTGATCTATAGCAGCTCTGGGTCTGGTAATCAATATGCTGTTAGGAAAAGAGGAGAGACAATGGGAGGTGCTATGAGGACAAGGGCTAGAGTGGTGGAAGGCACAGCATCTGTGACACCAAAACGGATGAAAAATGGTGGAAAACCGAAGAGACAGATCAAAGGTGAGGGGGTGGGGGGTGGCAGAAAGGGAGCGACAGAAGGTGAGAGCAAGTCAAGTGTGGCAGGAAAAACACCGGCAAATGAGCAGGCTGGAATGTTGTGGAAGGAGGGAAAAAATAAAACCCTTTCTTTCCATTTCAGAGCCTAAAACAGTTATTGATTATAGGGAGACAAATAAGGGATTTGAGGGAGGCGACAGGTGAAATAAGAGTCCCTGAAAGCACCAATGGCTTTCTGAGTTGTTTGTTTCTGCAGACTCAGTGTGTGTGTTTGTGTGTGTCTGTATTTGTGTGTATTCGGGATGGGAAGTTTTGATGTTGCTACAGCAAAACAAAGGACGCGCGCAGAGCTGCTGTTGTCATTCTGCATTTAGTTTTTCTGCGCACGTTTGTACAAATTGGAACCTGCGGGTCATAACTGAAGCCACATTTTGTCTCTTTACGTTTCAGATTTCAGAAATCTATGTGAGCGGCGAGTCGGCTGACCTCACAGCCAAAGAGAAACTGTTATTATGGAGCCAGCAGGCCACAGAAGGCTACCCCGGCCTTCGCTGTGTCAACTTCACCTCATCCTGGAGCGACGGACGCATGTTCAATGCTCTTCTGCACAAATACAGGTTAGAACATAAAAAAAAACACAGACATGCATCTTTGTACTATTCAAGTCCTTATTTTCACACTGCAAACTGAAATAAGCTACATCTACTAGGTTGGAGCTGCTCACAGGCTCCCACCATTCAACCGGATCAATGGATTGAGCCAATCTGTGGAGAAAAGTGTTTAGCTTGAGACATGAGATCACATGTCTCCGCTGTGTGTTTTCCAGGCCAGACCTGATTGACATGGAGATGGTGTCACAACAGAGTAACCATGAGAACCTCGAGCAGGCCTTCGAGATCGCTGAGTCGCTAGGGGTGACCAGACTACTGGACGCTGAGGGTGAGACTGGCTGAATGAATATCGACAGAGTTACTGGCTGAATAACCTTTATGTAGAACAGAGGCAGGCTGTTGCTTAACTTCTGCCCAAGGAAGCGGTTTACAATAAGCAGTAAATTAAGTACACATGGTCTTGAGTGGATCTTATTCTCATTTTAAACATTGACCGAATAACCAAAAGTTTCCAGTTTTGTTTGTCGTAATCCAAAAAATGTCTTCCAGTTACTGAGATTTTTTTCTGTCGTCCTTATTCTCCTCAGACGTTGATGTTCCATCACCAGATGAAAAATCTGTCATCACCTACGTCTCCTCCATCTATGATGCCTTCCCTAAGATCCCAGAGGGAGGAGAGGGCATCGCCGCACACGTACGTCACATACAGCCTCACCCACTCTCACAAATAAATTTAACACCAACATAGATGGAGGTGTAACTTTTATCTTCTTTTATCTGCATTCTCACCTCTCCTTTTCGTATTTTTACTTCAGGAGGTGGACCAGCGCTGGTCAGAGTATCAGTCCCGGTTCCTCTCTCTGCTCCAGTGGAGCCGCCAGCATACAACCCTAATGGCAAACAAGAACTTCCCACAAAACCCCGTGGAGCTCAAGGTGCACCCTTTTCACAAGTTTGTTGTTGTAAATATGTCTGCTTTTATTTGTGTTTTCTGTGCCAATCAGTTTTTTCTTTTATTAAGGATCCAGTTATTTTAGAGGCATACTCGTTTCTTCACTTAAGCCTTATAGTTTTGCTGTCCCTGAATTCTAATGACTTGATGATAGTTCAGTGCTATTATCACCTCAAAAAACCTGAGAGAAGAGAGGTGTACACGGAGGCACACTGAGGCCTGATGGCAAACTTTTACCTCTGATAGTATCTGTTGATTCTCTGCTAATCTGTGGAAATATTGACCTTCTAGTTCTTATGAATAACATTTCTCTTGCTGCGTGTTGCTCCCTTCTCAACCTGTATTTCATCCTTTACTCAGGCACTTTACAACGAGTACGTCCATTTTAAAGAGACGGAGATCCCCGCGAAGGAGGTGGAGAAGAGTTGCATCGAACATGTCTACAAACTGCTGGAGGTAAATAGAGAATGAGGGAGGATGGAGAGATGAGGGCAAAAGAGGACAGAGTCGAAGATAAGGGAAGGGTGACCAGGTTTTGGCACCACATCCAGGGCTGAGTGTGCATCACAGGATTCAGCTGAGGGGTGTGTGCGTATGTGTATCAATAGCAGAAAGAAATAGTTTGTCTCTGCATGTGAAGAAGAGGCAGAACATCCTAATGTTTGTTTCCCGAAGCGGAGGAATCTTGCTGTTATGAATGCAGCAGTCTATTTGATTAATTAAAAACACATGACCATTGATAATAGTTCCTCCTTTATTCCCACTCAGCTGATATTATCAGGTGTTATAATGTTTGTCTGCAGTGTGACTCCTCACCACACACAAAAATGGCAGTGATGATGCAATGAAGTCTTTTAATAGAGGTTTAGTTTGCCAGTTTGATGAAATGTACTTAAGTGTGTGTTTGTGTCCAGGTGTGGATAGAGTTTGGGCGTATTAAGCTTCCTCAGGGCCTCCATCCGAACGACCTAGAGGAGGAGTGGGGTAAACTCATCCTGGAGATGCTGGACAGAGAGAAGGCTCTGCGGCCTGCTGTGGAGCGGTACGTACACAAACACGGTCACAGATGAAACACACGCACCCCATAGACCCTGACGCAGACAGTGATACTCATACAAGGTGTCTGCTATGTGCGTTATTAAAGCAAAATGATTAAGTGATCGTGTGTGTGTGTCAGGTTGGAGCTGCTGCTTCAGAGAGCCAATAAGATTCAGAACATCGCGCTGGACTGTGAAGAGAAACTCACCCTGGCTAAGAACACGCTACAAGCTGTGAGTACTGAACAAAAATACACACACACACACACACACTTATGCAGGGTCCTTGGGTCTGTCTTTTTGGACAAATGCCTAAAATGTGAATGAAAAACAATTTAGTGTTGTGTTTTATTGTGTGTTAATAGGTACAAGCTGTTTCTTAGACAAAACCACGTACCATGGGTACTACCTTTTCTTTTTGGCACAAGCTCTTTAAATGCCGCACCACTAATTCTGTGGTGATGCAGACAAGTTGGACACATGAAGATATTTGTTATATTTTAACAACATCGTTCACTTTTTATTTTAGTTTCCTTTTGGTTCTGGTATTTGCTGCTGAATAGCCGACTTTCATCTTGAAAATCACTAAACTTTCACACTTTCTTCAGCAAAATCCAAATATGGGGAAATCTTAAATCTTAATAACATCAAGACCCTTCTTAAACTCATTACCTGTGATTGAACAAAGGATTGAAACAAATCAAAGTGTGCCTCCGGTGTGCAGGACATGTCTCGTGTGGAGAGCGGCGAGGCGGTGCAGTGTGAAAAAGAAATGGCCTGCTACCTACAAGACTGCGAGTCTCTCCTACGGCAACTCAACCAGGAAGTGAAAGTTCTACGGGATGAGAAATACTACCAGGTTGAACAGCTGGCTTTCAGGTGAGACAAAGGAAGGATCCGTTACTTTGGGCGTTGATTGGATACAAACCAGTATATTTGTCTATATAAACATATTTTCATTGTTTATTTAACTGTGACTCCTCTCAGAGTGTCCTGCCTTCAAGAGGAGCTGGTCTCTCTCAGACTGCAGTGCTCCAGCGTCTATAGGAAAGGTCACTTCACCCAGGCCCTGGGAAGCATCGGGGCAGAACACACTGGCCAGCGACCGGCCGATAGTGGTCTTTCACTGGGACAGACTCTACTCGGAGCCGTGGGTGCTATGGGAGCCGTTGGGGCATCGTTCTTACGAAGACCCATGGCCCGTTCTCAACTGGTAGCCATGTCTTCATCAGAGGATGAAGGAAGCTTGAGGTTTATCTATGAACTGCTTGGATGGGTGGAAGAGACGCAGGTTAGTGGTTGTCCATCACAGTAAGAATGTTGCTGTGTACACGAAGCGTGCGGAGAGAACGGCTCGCCCCATAACTTCACGTCTTGATGGTGCGTACGTGCGTGCATGTTTTAGGATTTGTTGGAGCGTGCTGAGTGGGGAGCTGACCTTCCCTCCGTAGAAAACAACCTCCAAGAGCACAACGGCATACACAGTGCAGTCAAGGAGCTACTGAGCAGTCTGCAGGAGGCACGCAACTACGAGGTACACGCTCACATGCATGCAGGAAACAAACCCACAGTGATTTCTCGTAGGAGCTGTGCTTTATAATGACGCCTCACCTTTCACATCCAGGCTAAAGTCTCTCCGAACTTCAGGAGCAGTTACTCTGAAACCTTGGCCAAGCTAGAGCACCAATACTGCAAACTACTGGTCAGTCTTAACTCCGTGATTTATTTATCTTCTTATGTAATTCGGAGTATGAGTGATGATTATTTAAACCTAAATGTAACTAACACTCTGGCTGTTGCTCTCATTCTTTTCCGTGCTGCTGATCTGCATGATGATTAAGACAATGTTTGCTTGTGTGGTTGCTGTAGGAACATTCGTCATGGCGCCTGCGGAGCTTGGAGAGCTTGCATGCGTTTGTGTCCCACTGCACTGAAGAGCTGATCTGGCTCAACGAGAGGGAAGAGGAGGAGATTGCACACGACTGGAGTGAAAGCAACACCAACATGAACGCCAAGAGAGAAATATACACTGTGAGTAAAGAAGAACAGATACATCGATGCTGTCCTCTGTCTGGTTTTAGACGGATGGAAGGACCTAAGAGTAAAATAAGACTAGCTGAAAAACACACAAGCCTGCATAAATGGTTTTATTTTTTATAACTATAAAAATCATAGTCATCCATAAAACACCCCCTCCTTATGATTTATACACATCTAAATTTCTTAATTTCCAAATGTTTTATATACTAGCTGTATTTACACACAACACATTACCCAGAGCCATAAATGTCATATCATCCTATGTGACCATCATCTCTTTCCTGTCCTATTAATAGGAAATGAGGTCAGAGCTCGATGAGAAACAGGATGTGATGCGGTCACTCCAAGAAACAGCCAACCGTCTGTGTCTGGAGAACCATCCAGCCAAGCAGACTGTGGAGGTGAGTTCAGGATTTGATCCAGTTAAGCTAAATGACCTTTTGGGATGCTGGGTTTTGTGAGTTCGATTTGTCCAAATTATTTTTCCTATAATTCAGTCATCAACTCCAAAGATGTGCATGTCAGATATTCTGTGACCTTTATATAAACCTACTTGGCAACCGGTAGGAATTGGGAAATATATTGTAGAGAAGCATTAAGTGTAGAGGTTTAGCCTGACTATCATTTTATACACACCTTTCATCTCCATCTTAATGTTCTTTATCAGGCGTACAGTGCGGCCCTGCAGACCCAGTGGCAGTGGGTGGACCAGCTGTGTGTATGTGTAGAGCAGCATCTCAAAGACAACACTGCCTACTTCCAGGTGAAACGGCAACCATGCACAGATGTCTTTACAGTGACGCGTAGTATTACATGTCCACTCTATTCTACAACATTACATGTTAACACTCTGCCTCCATGCTTGTATCAGTTTATGAGCGACGCGCGGGACTGTGAGTCGTACTTGCGCCAACTTCAGGAAACAATCAAGAGACAATACACCTGTGACAAGAACAGCAGACTGAGCAAACTGGAGGACCTGCTACAGGACTCCATGGTATGTGTCCTCTTTCAATATTTTCATCTGTCACTTTGTGTCTTTTCATCAGAAGGATAACAGGATTACTTTGCATTCTCCACTCTGCCCATGCTTCGTGCACGGTTTGCAGATTTTGCATCGATTCTGAACTCTCCCTCAACTCGTGTTGTTCACAGTAACAAGAAACATCTCCAGTCATGTGGGTTTTATTATGCTGCCACCCTGTGTACACTGCGTGTACCTTTGAATAATGAGCTACCCTTCCAGGCTCCATACTTAGAAATAATCCTCGCTGGGGGCTTTAACAGGCATGATATGGCAGTATTCTATCTATTTCCAAGCACAGCTGTTAACCGTTAGGTAGCTGCAGTATTAGCATACCACTGACCTCCAAACGCCTCGGCTCATTATACTCTGCCTCAGGCTGCAGAGCGCCGCATGACAGGCTAAAGTAATCAGTTTGAGAACGTCTTCGGTGAATCACACCCCCTTTGGCTCATTTTTGACGCTGCTATCTTCACACCTACACGCACTCGCACACACACTGTCTTCTGACTTCAAGCAGATTGCCAGAGTTCCTCTGGGCAATGCTCCATTGGCCAGAGCAGTAAGAATGTCGTCAAGTAACAAGTGTGTGTGTGTGTGTGTGTGTGCATGTGTCTGTCATAGATACCTGTTCTTTTAAAGATACATGCATGCGCTGTTGTGTACATCGACAGCTATAAATACTGTGTGTGTGTGTGTCTGTTATTCTCTGATTGAGTTTGTGTGTGTGTGCTAATCTGTTTCCACCTCCAGTTAATTAACTTTTCGATACACTGTTTTTCATCTGTCACTTGGAGTGGGCAGCTGATACTGTAAACGCCTCGGGATGACACAGCAGAATTGAATCAAACTTCACAATGATATATATGATGGTCATATTAACAAAGCAATATTAAATCAGTTTTTCTCACACTTCTTAAAATAGATGAGGACTTAAGGGGATTAAATGGTACCTCCTCCTTTTATATCATACCTGGGCGTGACCTGGAGGACTTCTCTGCTAATTGTTTGACTTATCATCGAAAGGTCTCACCATCATGTTCATTTCTTTGGTGTAGTGCAGAATATGTTCTCCTCACGGACGTCTCTGTCTCTGTCTACCTCTGTATCCTATTATCCTTTTCTACCTGTAATTTCCCCACTACCACCCATTTTCTCTCACTAATGAATCCTTAATGAATCTCTCTGCTTGGGGCGAGAGAGAAATGTAATGTAATTCTACGTGTCAGGGTGAAGAGTACGCTGTTAAATATTTCACGGTTAGCGCCTAAAGTGACACAAGCTGTCCAGTCCACTCACCTCACGGACTAATGGACTGCATTGTAACTAATAGGACCTGCACTCTGTTATGAGCTGTGTTTTAATAGAGCTGGTGTATGCTCTGGTGTTATAAAATAAAGGACTCGGTACAACATATTGTACTTTTCTGTCTTCATGCCTTCCAGTGTTATGAAGCTCAGCTGTCTCTGGTACGTGACTGATATCTGAATAACAAATGATTTGTATACACAGGAGGAGAAGGAGCAGCTGATCGAATACCGTAGTACAGTGGCCAGTCTGGTGGGCCGGGCAAAAACAGTGGTCCAGCTTCGCCCCCGGAGTGCAGAGACCACCCTGGGATCTGCCACTCCCATCAAAGCCATCTGTGACTACCGGCAGATAGAGGTATGGTACCTACCACCATGTGCTACACTTCATAAACTGTCTAATGGTGTCAAGGAGCCTTTCCTCAGCAGGACTGACAGTGAAAGTTTCTGCTGTTAAAATCTGTTGTTCTGTTTAAACACAGGCAGAGGCCAAGTACTGCAGACTTGTTTTGTCACTCTGCAGGCTTAATGAGCTGTCTGCTTACAGTCCATTTGCCGAGTGTGTAAAAGGTTTGATTTGGCCAGCACACGATTGCTATACATACAATAATCAGCACAGCCGGACCAGAGTTCACTGACCTCACCTCTGTTTTAACCACTCGTCTACTTTCTGCACTTCACTTTCTCTCCAGTGCCCTCCCACAAACAATTTGACTCACAGCTTCCCCTTTGCTGAGAGTTTGTTTATGTTTTGCTGAAAAGTTCCATAGAAACTCAAGGTAGGTGGTTGATACTGATTAATCAACCACAGCTGTACAAAAGGCTCCAGCTGTTTGCACAGGCACAGATCACAGTGCTGCACTGTTGAAGCTGACTAAGCACGATTATTATGGCACAGATTGTATGACATGGTTTTGTCATAGCTATTTCATACAATATTTGTATTTTTACTTTGATAGTCTTCACTATAGATTTTCTTTATTCCACTAGGAAGTCAGAGATTACCAAATTCTGACTGGATCATCATAAGAAGCCCTAAAATAGCTAAAACCTGAAAGTAATGATAAAAACTCAAAGGAAGTGGTAAAAACAAGTAATCATTGGTAACAGATCGTATGTTGTCGGGTATATTTTTCCCTCAGTGCCGCATCGATCTGCCTCTGTCTCTCTCTCTCTCTCTCTCCTCCCATGCCTTTTATCTCATAGCTGTGATGTCCCCAGGGGATTCCAAAAACTTATCAATTATACATCTTTCCCGTTCCCCTGTGATCTGAGTTGAAAGGTGTACCGTGCGCTCTTGTCGAT
>OMNV01000057.1:15555-33821 GCA_900303265.1 Brotula barbata | reverse complement strand
AATGATAAAAACTCAAAGGAAGTGGTAAAAACAAGTAATCATTGGTAACAGATCGTATGTTGTCGGGTATATTTTTCCCTCAGTGCCGCATCGATCTGCCTCTGTCTCTCTCTCTCTCTCTCTCTGTCTGCCTCTTTCTCTCTGTCTCTCTCTCTCCTCCCATGCCTTTTATCTCATAGCTGTGATGTCCCCAGGGGATTCCAAAAACTTATCAATTATACATCTTTCCCGTTCCCCTGTGATCTGAGTTGAAAGGTGTACCGTGCGCTCTTGTCGATGGCAGACCCAGGCTGCCTCTGACACTACTATTTTTATCCACTGCATTAAATTCATCTGGGGTGACTTTCTCAGTGAAGTATTAGAGGTGTTGAAAGATGTGGTTTGTCTCTGTCCTGGCTTATTTTACTCTACTGCATCATTGATCGAAATTATGGGGCCAAAGGCAAACCGAAAGTAATGTGCAGTGCTGTCCATGTGCTCTCTAAGTAAATTTATGGACAAACACACACCAAAAGTAATCTCTCTCTCCCTCACTGCCTTGTGTCTTCCCCTTTCTCCATACCCTGATGTACCTTTTTGCCTCACTCCCTCTTCCTCTTCCTCTCCAATTCCTCATCCTCTTCTGTCGGCTGGGCTGGCAAGACTAACGTTCAGGTATAGCTGCCTATATTCTCCCTCTCTCACCTCGGATACTGACACTTCACACACTGTACTGCCCGGGTTGCCCCTCTCTTATCAGCTGATTATGTAATCTTCAGTCTCAGGGTCTGTCCCCTGGCCTCCTCAGACTTCTTAGATTAAAGTTAAATTTACTGTAGGTATCCGTCTTATCATTTAAAAAAAAAACACATTTCAGGCACATTTTCACACACATTTAAATCTTTAATCTCTGCTTAATGTGTATGTAAGTTCCTCCTTGAACGCATTACACCATATTGTTGCTAAAGTACAGGACATGAATAAGTGAAACGATAACACACGCTTATATATATATATATATATATATATCCATATAGTGTTCTTAAGGAATCCTACAATAAAGGTGGACTGAGATCAGTTGATGAGGGTGGGTGGCACGTTGAATTAAAACTGAACTGACTAACACAGTTCATGTCCCAGGTTCATTCAATCTGTTCAAGTCACAGCTTTAAGTGTTAATTTACATTTCATATATTTTGTACATGGCTTTGCATTATTGACGTGTGTGTTCGTGTGCAGGGAAGGGGTGAGAGAGGGTGGTGGGTCAGGGAAGGCAGTACAACTGTGGCCTTTATTTGCAGCCCTAAAACTGCACTGCCGTGGCTTTGCATAGTGTCTGTGTAACGGATTTATTTTCACAACTATACCAAACTATGCCCGTTCTAATCCCAAACTCTCCATGTCATTGTCCTGTGCTGGGTTTCATAAAATCATCACACTAGCAACATTATTTACTTTGTCGGTGAATTTGTGTAACCTAGCCCCGGGAGTAAAGCTCGTTCCGAGTTTGGAGAGTGTTTGCTGCTTTCACACCAAGTGCTTTCTGACATGTAAAGCAGCTTGCGATCTCAAAATGGCATAGTTCCTGTGGCAGGGTCTCCGATGTCATGATATCATTTCGGGGCTTCTGCTAATGTCATGAAATCCATAAATGTTCGCATTTTTCGTTCCATTGTGAGTATCAGTTTTTGGTTTACAGGTTTCCCCTTCTCTCCCCCTTTTGCTTTTTTTCCCCCCACTCACCTTCATCTGAATTTTCATCCACAACCTACTCAAATTTCCCAAACTCCCTTAAATTATTCCCTTTTGATTTTTTACTATCCCATCCATCCTCCTCAATCTGCGGCCTGTCTTCCATTTCTCTATGTGCCCCTCCTGCAACTGTCTCTTCTCAGATTACAATAAGCCGAGGAGAGGAGTGTGTGCTAGAGGACAACTCCCAGAGGACCAAATGGAAGGTGATCAGTCCGACTGGGAACGAAGCCATGGTGCCCTCAGTGTGTTTCACTGTCCCTCCTCCAAACAAGGAAGCTATCGACACAGCCAGCAGGTTAAACACAGACTTCAAACTGAATACACAACTACTTATCTTTACAAAACATTTCTCAAATTTCCGAAAATGGTGCAAAAGATAAAAAATCTGTTATGTATTCCCACTCATTTCAATGCTTCAGTGCACATGTTTACGTGTGTGTGTGTGCAGGATGGAGCAGTTGTACCAGAGGGTTATGTCTCTATGGCATCAGCTCCATGTTAACATGAAGAGTGTGGTGTCCTGGCACTACCTGCTGAAAGACATCCGGACAGTCTCTACTTGGAACCTGGACACAGTGAGACACATTTTGTTTTCTCTATGGATGTGTGCTTCACTTGGTCTGTTCTAATTTTTTTTTTATTCTATTTTAATATGTTCTACTTGTGTTGTGTTCTACTCTTTGATGTTCTATGAGTAAACTGTGTTCCGAGACTCCCTTAAGTCACATTGTTCGTTTCTAACATCAGGTCAGTTGTCATCACCTCTGATTCTTTTCCTCTGTTCTGCTCTCATCATCTCTGTCTTTTCCTCTATCAGGTTCGCGGTCAGTCTCCATCTGAGCGGCAGCATGTCCTGGATCACCTTGAGGCCCAGCTGGCTGACTTCCTGTCCGACAGCAGAGAGAGTCCTCTGTTTGCAGCAGCTGAGAGACAAGAGCTGGAGAAGGAGGTTGGGTTGGCCAAGCAGCATTGCCAGGACCTGCTGCACAATATGGAGACAGGTAGGACCATATACACTCAAATGGAGCATGCAAAGGCATGATGTGAACACCTTGCAAGTGCTAGATGGAATTAAAGTGAGTCTGTGTTATTAAATCATAGAAAAAAGCTTAAAGCAACCACTCAGATGCCATGTTGGAAATGATATGTTCCATAACAAAAACAATACCTTATACATGAACAGCAACCGGTCTTTGTTTTTCATAACTTTTCTGTTTGTTTTTCCTCCCTCTCTCGCACCCTCTAGTGGAGAAGGATGAGTCGGTTTCTCGCTCCTACCTGTCAGAGCTTCAGAACATCAGGCTGCGCCTGGATGAGGCTGAGCAGAAACTGATGAGGGGTATCCTGACTCCACCACCTAGCATGCTTTCTGGTGACAGTGTTGACAACATCATCCAGATTGCGGAGCAAGAGGTCGGTTTGAGTCCCCAGCTGGTAGATTCTCAGATTTTAAATAGATTTTAGATAGTAAAATACTACAAAAATTTGGAAAATAACCATTAACCAGTGTGAATTGAATACACCTTGGTTGGGCAGATGTTCTAATTTGTCTGGTGCTGTTAGTTTAATAGTAACACATTACTTCACAGCTCACCCTCTCTCTCTCTTTCTTCTCCAGAAGCTCCAGTCAGAGCTGGTTGCCCTGCGTTCCAGCGTGGGTGATGTGTCTCGCCGTTGCGTCAGTTTCTTCGAGGAGAAGCCATCATCGTCCAGCGTGCCTCTCCTCCGGTCTGAGCTCAGTCAGGCAGTGGAGAAGACAGACAAACTGCACAACCTCTCGTCTGTCTTCCTACAAAAGTTTGTGGACTTAAATCCCCTGATATGTTTAGACATGCCAAAGAGACAGCAGTCAAGACCTGTACAGTGCAGGCCTGTGATGTAATAGCCTGTTAACCACACTCGTCCTTTTTCCTTCCACAGGTTGAAGACTGTAGATGTTCTGCTTCATAGCCTGGGGGATGCAGAGAGCCAGGTCACTAAGTATGAGACCAGGCTAAGTGAAGAAGACATTGTGCCTGCTGATATCACCGCCATCAAAAACCTTCGCGATCAACTCGGGGTGAGGGGACACATTACACTGACTGGGCTGTCATTCCAGATTGACTTGAATAATTCTTCAGTGTGTATCCAGTGCTCTCTAAGTTGTCTGTCTTCCCTTTCTAGAAGTGGCACGGTGAGCTCAAAGAGCAGGAGGGAATTTTCCACTCGCTTCAGTCAGAAGTTTCCAGAGCCAAAGAGGCAGGATCGCAACTCAGCAAACTCCACCCAGACCGGAGCCCTGAACTGGAGCGCTACAATGAGAGAGCCAATCAGATGTCAGAGAGGTGGAACGGAATCAAGAGACAGATGGAGACTCGGTGAGCGGGCCCATACACCTATCACCGACTGTGTTTCTGTCTGAAGTTAACCAACCTATACTGCAATGCAAGACAGCAGTCATCTTTATATTTAAAAATAACCTTTTCTTGAAAATGTGTCTTACATTCTCCTGTTTTATTGTAGACAATCTGATCTGGAGGGTCTGGGTTCATTCCTGCAACATTACAGAGGCAATCACTCTGCCCTGATCAAGTGGATCGAAGAAACGACAGAAAGACAAGAAAACACACAACCTGGCCAGATGGACAGCAAGGCCCTGTCTGAACAGCTGGCTCAACAGACGGTCAGTGACACTGATTTAAAGAAACGTTAACCTGCAATGAGGACTATAGTACAAAGTCCGAAAATAATTAGGATTTAATCTACATGCTCACTGTCTTTTACAAATTACGTTTAATTTTTGTTTAACTCTTTACACAGGCATTAGTAGCCGAGATTGAACAGAACCAGGCCAAACTAGATGAGTGCCAAACTCACTCCAAACAGTACTGCACAGCAGTGAAGGTGGGCTGTCTTTTTACATGTGTTTCAAACAAGCAAAATAACTTTTAAACATATTCGACACGTCAAGAATGCTCTAAAATATTGTCTTATACATACATGATTTATGCCTCCACGTGTCTGTTGTCTGCAGGACTATGAACTACAGCTTATGACATACAGAGCCTTTGTAGAGTCTACCCACAAGTCCCCTGTTAAGAGGAGGAGGATGCACTCTTCATCTGATGCCATCACCCAAGAGGTCTGGAGAGAAATATTACTTTTAAAAAAAAAAAAAAGTTTTGGTGAATATCACAGTTTAAATGGTAAATGGACTGCATTACTGTAGCACTTTTCTAGTCTGTCTTCACCCATTCATACACACATTCACACACCGACAGCTGGCGTAACTATGCAAGGCCTTCGATTATCAGGCGACCACCTTACCTTACCATGCCACTCAGTTAAAAAAAAGGAAATAACCAGAACATTAACATTTGAATGCCAGGTTAATGTTATAATTTATGTCTTTATCTTCTGTTTTTTGTGGCTCTATTCCCCCAGTTTATGGACTTGCGCACCCGCTACACAGCCCTGGTGACTTTGACAACCCAACATGTAAAATACATCAGTGATGCGCTGAGAAGACTAGAAGAAGAGGAGGTAGGACTTGATGTGCTTTACGTAATCCCAGTCTTAGTTATTATAAAATAATAATATAAGCCTACAATTTGTAGTCTAAAAACTTGCTGAAGCATTCTGAGAAATTTTATATATTGTCCTTAAATTTATTTAGCATTTTCTGTCTTGACTTGGCAAAATAAGAAAAAATGTTAGATATCTTGTATATAAAACCGCTGTATTTTTTTTTAAAATTTTCTGCAGAAAGAGGTGGAGGAAGAGAAGCAGGCCAGGGTGGGACAGGTTTCAGACCTGCTCTGCTGGGTGAAAGGGCTCCAGGGTCGGGCTGGAGGCCCTCATGCTGAGTCATCACTTGTTGCTCAACAGGTGCAGTACAATCAAATCATATTTGTCATATCTTGGCTGCATATATTAGAAGATTATAAGAATGAACGGTAAATTAATATGTTGGTCCATACAGCAATTGGCTGTATGAATATGGAGATGCTATACTAAGCATATTATTTACATGTGTGCCTTAAAGGCCATCAGTGAACAGCTGGCAGCCAAGAAAGATGAAGTGGCTGAAGCCATACGGAGCACCCAGGTCTTCCTGCTGTCCAAACAGGCCAGCAAGTAAGTGAACATCACACGAATATTGTAGATATCCTGCCTCCTCCAGCACACACACACACACATAGAAGAACTACATTAATAGGAAGTGACATCATATTTTAGCTGGTCAAAAACAGCTTATAACACTGTCAGTTACAATTATTATACATTTAAACACAACAGCCATAGTGGGAATCATACATGGACCCCACCCCCCCCACACACACACACAGAGCCCTCCACCTGCTCTAAACCTCTCCCTTGTATGTGTTCCAGGCTGTCCCCAGAGGAACGGGCCAATGTAGAGGCACAGCTGGAGGAGCTGAAGGCCACCTACAGACAGCTGTGTGACAGCTCCAACCAGCAGCTGCAGCAACTGGCCAAAGAAGAGGAAAGAAAGGTAGGTTTGGCAGACAGACGGGCTGTGAGATGGCGGGGTAATGTTTGAGAGGGTATTTCATCGGCGATGAAGAATGTTGATCAGGTTCATTCTGTTGTGGAAATGATCTTTGACCAAGTTATTCAAAAGTTAACATATCTCCTAATGGTAAGAAGGTAAACATCCCTTTGAGTCTGAATATGCTTGCCAGCTGAGAGTGTTCATGTATGGGCCAGCAAGAGTGTGTGTGATCTGCAGCATGTTGTGTGTTCACAGAGTGTGCATTTTTGACAAACATCACTATTGTTCACCCATGGACTTTGTTTGGATTTATAACCACCACAGACCCTATTCAGACATTGGATGTATTCAGCTTACATCAAAACGACTTTTATTGTTTTTTCTTTGGTATTCTTCCTTCCCCTTCAAGGAGAATTTAGAAAAAACATAATGATTCCAGAGCCTGAGTATCTTTAAGCACATTCTGTCGCCCAACCTTTTATTGCAATTGATATTTTTTTTTTTATATAAGTTTAAGCCACAAAAAAGAAAACGTCAACTGTGAGCACTGAATTGCAACTAATTCACTGGATAACAATGTCTGAATTTGGCCTTAGCATGGAGTGTTCCACTTTCACATGTCTTAAAGCCTGCATCCATATCATTAACAGTCCCTACTGTAGCTGCTGTGATCATCATTACCATGTTGTTATCATCACTAAATACATCTGCTAAACTGCTAATATGGCTAATATGTGGCCACAGTGATGCCGCACTTGCGCAGTGCTGCGGCAGTCATGTGAGCAGTCAGGTAGAAGCTCCACAGTGTGCTTTCTGTAGATACATTGTTAGAGGCAAACCCATTCTCACATGCAGAATCACATTTTACCATACAGTCACTCGCTGTAGCTAGAACAATTTCATCTTACTTAGAATGTGTCTTTAAAGTGAAAGTCATAGATTCTGAACATACACTTCATTTCATGGGTTACTGTGCATAAAGTTTATCACGTAGAAGCATTCACACCCCTGTCAGATCTCACTGTCTTCAAACATCACAGTCCTGCACATGCTGTATGGTACAGTCAAAAATGTGTGTGTGTGTGTAACTTCAACAAACTAGGAGCAATCCCTGACGATAATCCTTGTGTATTGACAGCTGCACCTCATACATGAATGGTCTATGGAATTTTAAAGTATTCTTATGTGATTTAAAAACATACTGAAGTTTTGAAAGTTTAAAACAAGTCATTGTTGATGTAGAAGTGCACTGCAGGCCAGCTATGCAAAAACCGTCACGTCACCATTTGAGCATGTTGTGTCCAGATCACAAATATATGTATGTGTGTGTGTGTGTGTGAGAGTGTGTTTCTGTTTGTTCTAATGCAGTCTATTCATGTGTCAACATTTAAACCAGCGTTTTGCTTGAAAACCACTAACAGCTACCCAAAGGATAATTGTGGACATCGCAGCTATGAGCCAAGGATCAAAATGAGAGATGGAAATCAAGGCAGGACGTTTGTGACCTAAAAATTGACCAATTTAACAGTAGGATTCAAAAGTCACAATACAGTACTGTCAGGAAGCAGTTGACCTTAACAGTGATGGTATCCCAGTGTTACACGATTGACTTAAGGCTACACTGAACTAGAACAGTGTACGTCTTGATTCCCATAGAGTATATATTTAAGGATGAAAACATACCTATAAATAATTAGCTCAGTTAGTGCACAATGTACACACACTTAGATGAACAGAGAACACACGTCCGGGTGTTCTAACCATGTCCTAGCAGGGACATGGTTGCATCGCCTATCAAACATGGCAAGTTTTCTCAGACAGCATCAATGAGGAAACCTGACGAGCTTGAAATGTGAAGTGTGTTGTCTTTGAACTGTTTGTACAGCCCGCACTAATTGACAGATTGGGGAAAACAAATCAAGTTTTTTATTATTTTTATACAACGATGACGATTTGTCAGCATGAAATCAAAATGTATATAGAGTAAATATAGAGTGAATGAAAGTGAATTACATTCTTTTGAGACATATCAGTTTGTCAGCAACATGTCGGTCAACATTGAGACGTAGGGTCAGCACAGTTCTAAAGTCAGGGCGAAGAGTGGCATGCCGAATTCTAACAACCAGCTTCTCACCTGTCGCGCCTCGCTCTGCCGAGCCCTAAGCTGGCCCATTAGTGTGTGTGCCATGGAACAAACCCATACGGTAAGTGGTGCTTGCTTTCTCTCTTGTTGTTGCATCAAATGTTGTTGTTTTTTTTCTTACCTATCATAAGCAAATACTTTTTTTCCTTTTTGAGTATTTATGTGCTCCTAGGGGTTCCTTGCCTCCCTTTGTTTTCTGCATTTTTGTAACTGGTTGCTTTCTTGCATGCTTAGTGATTGCTTTAGAGTAGTAGCGGTAAGTATGAAGGCAATCCTGAATGTAGAACAAATCCCAATTTTTTGTGTAATGTCATCGTACATAGCAGCATATGGTTCTACATTTTTTCTGTTCTGTTTCTTTGGATATGGATTTTTTTCTCTCTCGCTTATTCTACCATGTTTTTTTTCATTTACTCAATTAATTTATTTAAGAACATTATTTCATGCAAATATTTTGTAATATATACATTTTATGTGCAATACTTATCGGTATTGTTGCCAGAATGAATGCCAACTGGATTTTTTTTTTCTCTTTTTCAATTTGTAGAGCCAAATTGCCATTGCTGGAGTGATTGATCTGGGAACCGTGGAAACATTCCCAGTGTTCCAAGCAGCCCAGCGTGGTCTTATTGACCAGGACACCTGCCTTGTAATACTGGAGGCCCAGCTCATTATGGGTGGGCTCTTTCAGCCTGACTCCCCACTCAGTTTTTCACTGGAACAAAGTCTAACACAAGGCCTAATTGACAATCGTACCAGGCAGTCCCTTTCTGAGTTAGAAAGTGCCTTGCTTTTGGTGGAACAAAAGCAAGATGACCAACAACAAAAGCTACTGCCGGTAGCTGCAGCCATGGAGAACGGACTCATCAGAGAGGAGATAGGACTCCGTATTCTAGAGCTCCAGATGAACACAGGAGGACTGAGAGATTCCAAAGGGGAGCGAATGAGTTTAGAGACAGCAGGAGATAAGAGTCTTTTGAATGCCAGAATTTTAACCAAACTCCAGTCGAGACTTCAATGTCGGGAGCTGATTGATCCAAACACAGCTGAAAAATTAAACCTCTGTGAGTTACAGCAGCGGTGTGTCCTCAGCCCTGAATCAGGTCTCCATCTCCTCCCTGTCAAACAGCAACCTGGAGGAACTGTCTGCCTCTGTTCTGGAAGAAAGGTCGGCATCTTCCGTGCAGTCCAAGAAGGTCTGATTGATCGAAAAGTCAGTGTTCGACTTCTCGAAGCTCAGCTCTTTGCTGGAGGTATCGCTGACCCACGATCTGGCCACAGACTAACAATTGATGAGGCTGTTCGACATGGACTAATGGACCAGGAATTAGCCTGTGCTATGTTAGTAAGGCAGCTTCAAAATGGGGGAATTCTAGACCCTTTCAGTGGAGATCGTCTGGAGATAGAGGAGGGTATTAGCAGGGACCTCCTTTCCTCTCGTTTAGCACTCTTGGTCCTTGATTCTCTCTGGGCCTTTGTGGGAATGCTCTGGCCTGAATCTGGAGAAGTCATGCCGATCGCTGAGGTTCTTCAGCATGGAATGATCTCAGCAGAGCTGGCAAGAAACATCCTCAGGCAGCGTCACAATATTGGGGCTCTGTACAACCTAGAAACCACCAAGGTGATCCCTCTGGGACAGGCAGCAGAAGAGGTTCTCGAGCCCAGTGTTGTCAGTTTTCTCAAAGATATTCACATTCCAGATGTTCTCCCAAACATGACCTCATCTGGTACCCCATCGCTGAACCACTCTAGCTGGGGTTCAACCAGTTCCTCTCCTCCTCCAGCCTCCCCACCTCCTTTATCACCTGCCGCTGACCTCTTCTGGAATGTTCCGACAAAAAATGGCATGGATCCTGAAGAACAAGCAAATTACAAACTGCTGTGTCACATAATAACTCACAGTTACGTTGATGCCCATTCTGGAAAACGCTTGGTGCTGCTTGAGCCTGAGCTGGTAGAGTTGATCGAAGGCGCTGGAGCGATCGCTAGAGATGGAATTCAAATAGAAGACAATAACAATTTGGCTACAGACAGACAGGAGAAGTTGCAATGGGTGAGAGGCGTTAATTTGACCGATGAGGGGATCAGTGGAACACCATTAGAAGACGCTGTTATGATCACACCAAGCAAAGTGGAGGCTTCCTTTAAAACTATTGACAGGTCTACGAATGGTACAAGTAGTCTTGCAGAACGTTGTGATGGAAAACCAACAATAACTGCAGTGTGTGAGTCAGCTGCTCCAGCTAAAGATGAAATGGGTTTAGGTGAGAATGGGAAAGTAAAAGATAAAAAGAAAGAAATACTCTCTCTGCAAAGTGATACAGCTTCAGGCACCAAACTTGAAGAAGGAACAACAGACAATTTAGATGAAATAGTCTCGAGGGACAGAGATAGACAACAGAATAGCTTGTCTCATCAACATGCTGACATTGCACAATCAGTAAAAAGAGATATTACAACTACAGTCAAAGCGCCACTCAAAGCAGATGTAAACATTCTGTCGCCTCAAACATTAACAGCAAAATATCCCACAGAGATCCCACTGAGACCAAAAACAAATAAAGATACTAATTCAACAGGATCTAAAGATCAGGTAGGTGTCAAGCGCTTTCAGCCTGTTTCAGAAATCCAGGGAGAGCCTCAGACGACTGCCACACTGGATGCTGAGCTCCCATCTACAGTGGAGGGTGAACCAGAGCTGACAAGGTTAGTCCTCGAGCTCAAACAGGGAGGTCTGATGACAGAAGCAGGGGAGAAGCTGCTCCCAGATGAGGCAGTTGCCCAAGGTGTCCTCTCGGGACACACTGCTGTCAAATTGATGGCTCAGGCTGGCCTTTTTGGTGGCTTCCTTGATGCCAAGAGCGGAGAATCACTGACTATGGAAGATGCAATGCAAGAGGGCATACAGGATGAAGATCTCATGTGGCGTGTGTTGAAGGCAGATAAGACATTTGCTGGCGTTGTGGATGTTGAAAAAAGACAGATCTGTGGAGTGACAGAGGCAGCTCAGGCAGGATTAATTGACACCAACACGGCCTCTCGTCTTTTAGAGGCCCAGGTGACCTCAGGTGGGATTGTTGACTTACGCAGGGATAAAAAAGTCTCAGTCACTCTAGCGGCAAACTCTGGGTTAATAAATGAGGAACAGACAGAAGCACTGGTTGCCCTGGAGAAGGCTTGCCAAGGAAAGGACACAGATCCGGCAACAGCTTTCACTAAAGTCAATTTACAGCTACAGATTGGAGGAGTTATTGACCCCCAATCTATGCATCCTGTGTCTCTGGAGCAGGCAATTCACAAGGGGTTAATTGGGTCAGAGGAAGCCTATCAAGCCCTTTCTAGGCAGGTGGCTGAGGGTGGTATAATACATCACGCTTCAGGAATGAGACTGTCAGTTTCTGATGCCGTTGAAAGAGGAATGGTGGACCGTTCCATTGCTATCGGGCTTGAGGAACTAGAGGGGATCTATAACGGGAAAGTCAGCCCCTCTTCACACCCAGAGATCTTCAATTTCCAGGCATCATCAACAGGTGCCGTTACAGACCCAGAGTCTGGATGCAGACTGACCTTAACGGAGGCTGTTTCTAAGGGTCTTTTGGATGACACCATTGCAAATAAAGTTATGGCTTCTCCCACTGTAACGCAAGGCGTGCTTGACCCTCACAGTGCTCAGATTGTGCCTTATTCAAAGCTTGTTAACCAGGGTAAGATAGATATTGAAACGGGAAAACGCTTCCTGAAGGTGAAACCATTTAGTGGCGTTCAAAATGAAACAACAGGAGACAGCATGACACTTCCTGAAGCAGTTGCTTCCAAACAAGTTGACCCAATGCCAGCGTTGAGGCTTCTCCAAAGCCAGGCAGACAGCGGAGGGATAATTGATATCACCAAGGGAGAGAGGCTCCCTCTACCTGAAGCTGCCAGAAGAGGCTTAGTGGGGGAGGATATGGTCAGGACGATAGCCACCAACCAGATCATGAAAGGAGGCTTAGTTGATCCTTCCACCGGACAACGAGTCGGTAGTCTTATTGATGCTGTCAAAACAGGACTCATATCTGGAGACATGGCCTCAGAGATAGAGGAGAATGTGGCTTCTGTGGCGATGAAGGAAGATGAGGATAGCTCTACAACAGTTGCTTCACAGAATAGTACATATAGCCCTGCTATTACAATATCAGTGTGTAGTCCAGATAGTCCAGCAGACTGGTCAGATGAAAGCAGTGAAGTGCCCTCAGAGTCAGAGAAGGGCTTGGTAATCACCCCGCATGTTATGGGGTCTGTGGTACCTGCAGCGTCAAATCAGTCATTGATCTGTTATGGTCTTTCAGAGACGGACAAAGCGGAAGCACAATCGTTACTGGGAGAAAAGGCTTTGACTGAACCAGACCAGTCCTTAGACCTTTTGTGTTCCTTTGCCAGTAATGTTGAGAGAAGAATTCAGCAAGCTATAGAAGATATTGGACCTCAGACAGCTACTGATAAATCAGAGCCTCTTCTTAAACAGGAGACACCTCAAACACAGCAAATACATGATAATAAACACAAAGAGGGCATTGTTACAGCTTCTGTGGGGGAACCCATTCAAGAACGTGTCTCTGACATCGCTGATAACACCTCACAAGAGGAGGTCAGGGAAGGCACAGGTGATTTAAGTTCAGATGGAGAACCCACAAAGGGTGGCAAAAGGGAGCCCAGACCCAATTATAACAAATCAGAGGTACATGGTGGTCTTAATGATAAAACCTTGAAAAAGCCCATATCGGCAAATATCAGGGATGACAGTGAAAGCATAATACTGTCAAAATCTAGTGAGGATGAACATCCAAGGAGTGATGGAGCATCACAAATGGATGATAGTCCAAAAGAGATGGGTAAAAAACCAGCAAATATCAGGGATGACAGTGAAAGCATAACACTGTCAAAATCTAGCGAGGATGAACATCCAAGGAGTGATGGAGCATCACAAATGGATGATAGTCCAAAAATGGGTAAAAAAGTGGAGAAAGAGAAAAGTTTTAAGACTGAGGCCAAAGTTAACACAGAAGTCCAAGAGGCGGCGCAGCTGTTGATTTATCCACCAGAAGAGACAGATAGCAAATGCAAGAAAAAGAGGAAGAGTAAAAAGAAGGGAAAGTGTAAAGAGAAAGACAGTGAAGTGCAGCCTCAAGAGAAAACGCAACCCTTTGAACCCAGGCAAGCTGCTGTCAGAACCGGAGAGCGGTCAGCGGCTGCTGACACGGTCACAGATGATCTTGTGTTACAAGATGAACACAAGAAATTACAGACTCGGGATGAGGCAGTATCTATAGATCCTCCCCACATTGACAATAGAGAAACAAAGATAGATAGTAAAATTGACAGAGAGCATCGTTTCATTAAACAAGAACAGCTGGCAGCATCGACCACTGCGAAAAGCACAGATCCTGCAATACAAAATGAGCTCCCCAAGGAAAAGGATAAGAGAGAAACAAAGAAAAGAAAAGAGACCAAAGCGGAGATCGAAGAGAGGCTTAAAAAGTCTGTCTCTCAGCAACCATCTAAAACAGAAACCATTCAGGAGGTAAAGAAACACGAGGGAGAAATGCCTCACAAATCAACTCTACCAGATGAAGAGAAAGCAGCATTGATCTTGAAAGCGAAAGATAGCATTTTGAAAAAGGTGTTTGAGAAAGGAGTCAGTGACAAGCAGGCTGCTGAGGAGCTGCAGGCACTGCGCAAGGAGGTGGGGAAGAAGGAGAGCCAAGACGTGTTGGTTAAAGATGGAAAGGTACAACCTGTCAGTGCTGCAGCTGATAGGTATGATAATGGCAACAAACCTGAAGATCTGGCCAAAGAGAGCACAGAAATGGAGAGGGTCAAACCAGACGAGACGAAATTCGGCGGAGTCAGAGAAGATGGGGAGGGAGCTTCTGAAAAGAACGGCGTAAACCCAAAAATGTCAGAGTCTCTGCTTAAAGATAAAAAGAAAGGTTTTGAAAAGGAAGACACACAAAAAAGCATAAATGAGGCTCCATTAGACCAACCCAAAGAGGTCCAACAAAGTAAGCATCACAAGAAAAACAAGAAGTCCAAAATTCCAAAAGGGAAAGTTATTCCAGGAATGTTACTGACTTCTGAGGAAGTGGAGGCTGACACAACATTAATTAAAACCACAGTGACTAAACCAGATACTTTGGCTTCTGCGGCAAAGCCGATTCCAGATGGGCAGCGTGATGGTCAGTCAAGAAGTGATGTCACAATGCCTCCAGCTGCCGCTGAGTCAAACAAAATAGCGATATCTGCCAATAATGATGATTACACTGAGGCAAGCCAGACAATTGTACCAGAAAATTCCAGCCCATCAGAGGAATCCACATCTCATGGTGAAGAACAGATACACACGGAGAGAATTAAGTCTGTGGAGGAAAACAATCAGATAAAACCCCAGCTGTCTGTTAATGTTGATAAATACCTTGGTGATCAATGTTCCCTTGAAGAGCCCTTTGATTCAGAAACAAGAAACGCTCGTGATTTAACCGAAGACTCTCAAAAGGCTGTCACTTGCACCCCAAGCACCCAGTCAGCAGTGACACCTGTGGACCCCACAACAAAACAAAGCAAAACAATTCGGAAAGGAAAAAAGAAGAAAGGCCACGAACCGCCCCCTAATGAAACTATCAATGTTCCTCAGTCTGAATCTTTGAAAGACCAACAGCAACATCTGGAGTCTCTAGAACAAACATCCTCGTTGTCAGAGGATGCTCCGACCGGATCTGAATCAGCTGACACAACCACGGAGAGTTTTGGAGAGGAAGAGGATGACGTCAGAGAGGACAGAGAAACTTTATCGAAGAACAAAGGAAGTGCAGTCATGATTGGCAAGGTAAGAACAGACACATTCAGATTTCTGTTGTTATGGATATGAGGGTTGTGTTTTTCCTTCTTTTTAAGACATTTCTCCCTACAGCCATCACTGGTGAGACAGGAATGCTTGGAACACGACCAGCGAATTGTCGCCCTTGTCTCATTGATTCGGCATATCGAGGTTCGCCTCAAACAGCAGCAACAGCAGTCGGTTGGCCGAAGTCTCATTGCCTTGGATGACATCATTGGACAGACAAAGGTGAAAGAATATCCATTTTTATGGCACTTACCATTTCTAGTATGTTCTTAACTTCAATACGTTTTTCACACTCAAGCAAGCACTATCAATAACAACCTTTTCGTCTTTTCCCAATCCTTTCCTACAGGCTCTGCGCCTCGAACTGCATGACTTGGAGCCCGAGATCAACAAGGAGGTTGAGGCTGCCGAGCGGCTTCTCAAGCCCCACAGCAAAGATGTTCCTCCTCAGCTCCTATTGGCCCTGGAAAAGGATGGGCGGAGCTTGTCTCGAGGTTATGAGGCTGCAAAAGCACTGTCTGAGGACATCCTGAAAAGCCTACAAGACCACAGAGATTCACACAAGGTAAAAAAAAACAGTCCAGAAAGACTAGATGGGGAAGGTGAAGAGTTTTAGGTGATTATGTTGTTGTTGAAAAGTAAGAAGGAGACATTGACAGAGATTTGTTAGGTCATTGATTGCTTTTGGTCATAAATGTGAGATGTCTAACGTTTATAGACAAGGATCAAATATTAGAGCAATATTGGACCGATCAAACTCTTCTTTCAGGAGGCAGTAACAGCTGAACTGAAGTCCCTGGGAGGACAAGTGGAGACCTTGCTTTCTGGGTTGAGGGAGACAGAAGCCCAGATGGAAGGAGGAATGACTGGAATGGAAAAATTGGAGAAGACCGAGAGAGAAAACTATGATCAGCTTACGCAACAGTTGAATCTTTGCAAGGTAAGCTGTCCAAATTGTGATTAGAACTGAGACTCCATAGCAAAAACAACCGCCGTGCACTGATGGAAGTCATGGCCTCAATAGGAACTCCTAGCTATGGTGGTGTTTGTCTATTGGACCTTTCCTTTGAGCTTTACGGGATTAAAATTTCGTCTCGCTTCCATCTTTTTCTTTTTAGGAGCTCCAGTCCTCTCTGATGGCTCGCTCTAGTGAGGTCAGTCACGTGGCCTTTGATATTCAGGTTTTCATCTCAGAGCGTGCTCAGGACCTGGCCCCTGAACAGAGTAGGCACCTTCTGGGGCAACTTCAGCAGCTACAGAGGGCCTTCCACCGAGCATCTGGCCAAGCCCAGGCCTGGGCCGACGCACTGTCTGCCCAGAGGGAGAGGGAGGAGGAGAGACAACGCAGAGATAGGGTGAAAGAAGAGGAGAAGGACAGAGAGAGGCAGAATGCAAGGGAGAGAGAGGTTTGGATAAAGATGATTGAGTCGGAGAACACACTGTATGTTCTAACTGTATTGGTCGTGGCGTTACTATCGGCATGCTCCCTTGCACTCAGATCTCAGTCCTGTTCTGAGAAGCATTTAGAACTCATAAACACCTGATTTAAACGAGCTAACCCCCACCTCATTTTGCACTCTCATACATAATCTCAAACAAACCATAATTTCATACAGTGATAGAATCCAGTATTGCTCTTTTTGCAAAAACTGAACCACTTGACTTTGACTGTATCACCAGCTTTTACTCCTGCTCCTCCTGCACGTCTCTATAACATGTGTGTTAATAACCTGTTTGCTTTGCTGTTCCAGATTGCCACTGAGGAAATTCGCTTGTGTCACAGCGGGAAAGGCTAGAAATTTGATAGCAGCAAGGTCTTGCTGACCACAATGCTGTTTTTCCCTAATCTCACCCGAATGCAGATGAGAAAGGGGAAAACAGCATAGAAAGAGATATTTGTTTGATCTCTCTTCGTACTGTCCGCTGTGGCTTGACAACAATTTATGTGAAGATATTATGTGTGTGTCTGTATGTCTGCCTGCGTGTGTGTGTGTGAATTCTGGACACAGTCTGCTCATAGCTTGGCAAAGTGCTCACTGCTACACGAGTATGTGATGAGGGGAAATGTGCCTTTGTGTGCACTTAATAAATAAAGGCTTGGTTGTTTTTACAATATATGTTGGTATGCATAATATTCTGTCCTCTGAGATGTGTCAGCTCAACAGGCTACATTTCCTGATTGATAACTGTCAATGTCGTGCTCACATTGTCTTCCTGTTCTGGTTTTTTCTTGCTTTCCTCCTTTCCTATTTGTCTCAGGTGGCCCAGCAGCAAAAGGCTGAGTGTTCTCAGAAACTAGAAGGTCTTACTATGTGGATGGCTGGAGCGGCAAGCTTACTGGCCAATCAGAGAGCTGGAACAGAATCAGGTGACGTGGATGCCCTGCAAGAAAAGCAGAGGAAATTGAAGGTATATGACCCTTATCATCCACTCAGACCACATTTACTGCATTATTGATTTAAATATCCGTATCAACAGAAACAGTACACTCTGATTAATGACACTCGACCTGTATACATAAATGGAATGACACATATTGTATCTCATTTATATCCTTATATGTATATTCAGGTCAGTATTACCCTGATTATAAACTAAGCTCCACTGTTTCTACTGTCTGAAGCCACTTTCCCTTAAATATTGTTCCTGATAGTTTCATGTATGATGTAATGAGTTAATGTATTTAATTCTTAAGCATATCTTCACATTCCAGGAAGTACAGAAGGATCTCCAGATGAAAGGAGAGGGCATAGCTGAAGCCATCCGCTCTGTGGAGGAATTCTTGGCAGAGCGGGGAGAAGGTTTGAGTCCAGAGGAGAGGGAGAACCTCCAGGGTGCGCTAACTAAAATGAGGGAGCAGTACAGTGCCCTGACAGATACTACAAATATTTCACTGTCAGAATTGGACACGGCCATCAACACCACCGTACAGCAGAACACACAAAGGGTAAGGTAGATGAGATGATTATACATGTTTCAATGAAATGTCATCTGTCATCGCTTCACCTCATATA
>OMNV01000057.1:1203-15310 GCA_900303265.1 Brotula barbata | reverse complement strand
AAAGATGCGGTCGATGCACGGTTCCCAGTCACACAGCCAGAGGGCGCTCTCCTGTCACACACAGACAAGCTTCAGGTTAAACTTGTATTTTATTGTAGATTCAGTGTCTTATGGGTAGTATATCTATCCCTTTTATCTCACAACTTTTGACCATCTCTCCTAGGCGGAGCTTCAACAGCTTCAGGCTCAGCAGTCCCAACTCCTTCAGGTCACCCAGTCAACACGCTCCCTTCTGGACCAGCCAGACTCCACTGTGCCCCCTGAGGAGAAGCAGCGCCTCAGGGCTGCCCTGGACCAGCTGCAGGCCCAGCACCAGGACAGGCTGCAGAGTTGCCAGGTACTCAGAGTATGAATACTAATCTGTGTGATATGTTTGCATCATGGGCTCCTCTCCTGCCTCCTACGTGCTTTAACACATGTTCATTTTATTAGCTATGATTATACTTTCTGACTGTCACTGCTATAACTGCCTCCCCAAGGATCGATTGAGGAAGTCTGAGGCGCTGAAGGATGAACTGTCCAAGTTTATGCATGAGCATGGATGTCTTGTCACCTGGCTGGAACAGAGCGAGCTGGAACTCGGCTCCTTGGGGGAAGGAGACACTGATGCACGAGAACTGAAGGGCAGGTTGGATGAGCACAGAAAGGTACACACAATCCATGTTTTAAAGATATTATAGTGTGTTCACATTATTTTTTGACACACATACTGTAGCTTTTCTGAAAAATTTCATCCAGCAAACTATTAGTCATAATCATAGTATGATCATGCATCTGTCCCAAACTGACATGTAAAATGTGTTTGTGTTCCCAGCTTGCTGAGGACGTCATTTGCCACAAGGCAGACCTGCGCTTTGTTTCCATTTCTGGGCAAAAAGTTCTGGACTCTGTCCAGGGATCACTGGAGCAGGTCGGTGGTTCGGACCCAGCCCTGGATGAAACCAAGCAGCTAGTGACTGACAAGCTACACGATGCTAACCACAGATACACAACCTTACACAACAAGGTGAGTGACGCTGGAATGTAATCTGAAAATGTATAACAGTGATCAGTGAAATGGTTATATATTTATTTACTTCAAAAAAAAAAATTCACATTGTTGTTTTTTCTTAAATTGACATATTCCTCCGTCTCACTTTCTCTGTGTTGCTGTGCAGTCATCAGAGCTGGGTGGCCGTTTATCTGGCTTGTTGGAGAGGTACCAACAGTACCAAGACGAGGTGGTTTCCCTCCACTCTTGGCTGAGCACCCAGGAACAGCATGAAAGCATAACCAAACCCAGTGGGGACACTGACCCCCAGACCTTGCAGAAGACACTACAACAAGTACAGGTGAGGCCCAAATAACTTAGACGTCAGAGAGACGGCAGAAAAAGTGAATCAAATTGATTAAGAATGTGAAAAGGCTAAACGTTATCTCTGTCGTCAGTTGTTGCAGGATGAGCTGGCAGAGCGCTCAGTGCAGCTTGAGAAGGTGAAGAGAGCTGGTAGAGATCTGGTCAGCACGGAGGAGTCGCCTTCCTTCAAAGCTGTTGACATCTTATGTACAGCAGGTATCCCACAACTCAGCCATCTTAATCCCAACCATTGTGCCTGCAGGGAGTTATTTTAAGTATTTCTATCCTGTGTCCTTAGGTTGATAGTAGTCACTGAGATGTAGGTGAATTAGGAAATGTATGTTTATACTTTGCCCTGTTGTTTCTTCTCAGATGGCCTAGAGAAGAGGTTTGGTTCGCTCTCGGCATCTGTCTCTGAGCGAGCCGAACACCTCCAGACCGCTGTGGCCCAGTCGGTCAGTGTCCAGGAGGGCCTCAAGGGTCTGTTGGCGTGGTTAGATGAAGTGACTCTGAACCCTGGACCTGTACAACCCACTGCACAGGCCATACAAGATGCACTGACCCAGAACCAGGTATATACAGAGCGAGAGAAGGAATATATGGAATATATATTGTCAAACACAAATATCTAGTGGCTAATAAGTGGCTTTGTGTTTGATCTTCAGTGTTAAAAGAAATACTGGTCACTGTCTCGTAAATCTTTGATTGAGTAGCTTAAAAGTTTTCTAAAATTGCCCTCGAAATTCAGTATGTAAAATATTTTTCATTCATTTGAAAGGAGAATTTTCTGGTTGTAACTGGGATTTTATTTCCATTTCTACTTTCTGAGAAGATACATTCATAGAGATCACAGATAATTTACCAAGTGTATTGGACTCACTCATATTTCAGTTTCATGTGCCCCAGGTTTTGAAGTTTGATGTAGTCCACAGATCTTTCAACCTCACCTACATCTTTTCCCCCAGAAACTTCGCCAGGAGCTGCTGTCCAGACAGGGCAGCGTGGAAGCAACGCGGGACTCTGTTTCCAAGCTCCTTAAGAGCTCTGATGCGTCCACAGCCTCTGGCCTCCAGGGTGCGCTAGCTGAGTTGACCCAGCGCTATGCCGCAGCGCAGGCCAGCCAATCTGAGAGGGAAGCTGAACTCAAAGGTCTGTTGCCCAAGCTGGAGAGCTACGAAAGGATGGGGACAGACCTTCACGTCTTCACTCAGAGTAGAATGAGGGCTCTGAGCCTGGTGGGTCAGCCCGACCGCAGTGTGGAAGACTACAGACAGACCATCGAGGTTAGCAGATGGGTGTATTTTTATATATTTTGAAAATTAATGCTTACAAGGAGAGAAATCTTTAGCTTTACATTTTTTATCCAGCAATGAAGCAGGAGCAACACAATATAAAAGATTAAAACGATGTTTGTCTCATTTCTCAGGAGGTCAAATCAGAACTGGAGCAGGAATCCAGCGAGCTGAAGTCCTTCTGCAACCTGGGCACAGAGCTCAGCCACGCAAAAGTTTTCGATAATACTCAGAGCCTAGTGGACAACGTCAAAGACGTGTCTGATGAATTCACCCAACTGGAAGCTACTGTCAATGAAAGGTATCACTTGCATGTTTCCCCCACCACTAAAACATGTGCGTTAGGCTAATCACTCTTGCCATTGCCCTTTACCAAGGTACTTGGGGGAAGATCTAGAGTTGGTCCCCAGGCACTAGTGTGTGCGTGTTTGTGAGTGCTGCCTACTGCTTGTCATAGTTAGGATGGGTATAATGCAGATATAATTTCCCTACCGGGATCAATAAAGAACTGATCTCTTTCTTTCATTTTATATAAGCGTTCCATTCTTGCCAGTTGTAGTTCTTCTTAAAATACACAAGGGGGCCTCATGTTCAAAGTTTCCATGATTTTTATTTGCTCCATTTGTTGAATTTTGTCAGGACCCCAATATTTTCTCACTGATGGCAATTCAATAAATCCTCAGAGACTGAAAGTATCTGTAACTACAAAACAGACTGCTGCTGCCTATTCCAATATATTCCTTTCAAATTGGGATCTTCACTTGGTAGTCCCCAGTTGCCATGCCAACCCTCTTTGATTTTCTAACATAGTTGGACCCTTTCAGCAGAGATTTGGGAGTCAATTTATACAGACAGACTGAGATGCATTGGCCATTAAGTGATCAATGACATGAAAATAGTAAGTAAGATTGGAATGCAATGTCTTAATAATAACATAAAATAATAATAACAACAACAATAACAACTTACATTTTTACAACACCTTTCAAAAAACCCAAGGACGCTTTACATTGTTGGTAGCTGGAAATAATGAAACAGAGATATCTGAGGTTGCAGGTCCTGGTGAACAGATGAGGTTTGAGTAGTTCTTTAAAAGTGTCCAGGGTATGAAGAGATAAAGATAGTTATTTATTAGAAAATAAACAAATATAGAATCTGAACGTAGGTGTTAATAGGTGTTTATTTCAGTAACCTTGCGGATGAGCTCACCAGCACAACATCCGTGCATGACTCAAGGGATTAATTTCTCTGCTGCGCGATATTTCACAGCAATTTGTTAACAAGTAGACTGTGTTTGTGCGTCTCCAGGATTTCTGGGACTGTGTGTGTGGCTATATGAGCCTGTGGCCAGCGTGAGCTCATGAGTAGGTCTGGCTGCTAATATAAGCAGTGTGGACATGGCTCATTGTTTGTCCTATAAAAGGCCCTCTCGGATAACTCCCAGCTTCAATTCCAGACAGGGAAAAATAGCAGCGTGATAATGATACTGTTCAATGCCAGATGACTTCTCAGAGTGGTTTTGTCTAAGAGTAGTGAAAGCTTTTCAAACAGTAGCTCAAGGCTGATCCGATACAAAGCGGGCCGTCTTGTTACTGCTGTGTCGTAGGGCACATAGTCTTTCAATGCTCCCTGTTCATGCGGCTTTGTTTGTTAATCATTTCTTGTTCCGAAAATTTTGTCCTGCCAAACCTCTTTAATGAAGATTATACACTGAATAGATCTGAGATTAATTCACTCCGCCTCATCTGTTCTGTCACTCTCTCCTTTGTCTTACTTATTTCTCTGTCCCTTTTTTTCACATTTGTGTGCAACTGCTTTTTCCCCCTCATTCTGTCGTCCCTACTTTATCATTCCTCTCTGCCTGCCCTCCTGTCTGCTTTCCTCACACAGATTTGCTGCCATCCAGTCCTGTGAGCAGCAGTTAGTTCACTTCCGCGGCCTCTCAGGCTCCCTCCTCAGGTGGCTTCAGACAGCCCAAGACCAGCTGCCCCCCAAAGAGGCCAACCTAAATACAGAGGGCCTGCAGAGAAGAGTCCAGCAGCTGAAGGTACGTGTGTATTCTTGTGTGTGTGATTGAGAGAAAGAGAGAGAGTGAGTTAGTAAGGCAATAAAACATTAAATCATTTTGCACGCAGGACTTGCTGCATGACTGGGAAACTCAGGGATCGAGAGTTCAGGCCCTCAACAAGACAGGCTCGGAGCTGGAATCACTCATCATCGACATCACCACTCCTCAAACCAAGACAGGTAAGATGTGTGTGGGGAAGGAAGTACTGCCAAACCAAGTAATTTTCCCTCAAACTCTTTATAGTTTTTGGTTATGTATTGTCCTCATGAGAACAATTGTATTCTGGTGAGATTTCCAGGAGGTGAAATGAATAAACCCACTAAATGTGCACTCATTAAAACAATCGATGAGCACACATGAGTCACTATTTGCAGCCGTGAAAGATTTTGTCATGCTAATCTGCTTTGTTACAGCTAAGATGTGAGTATTTAAATAAATAATGTCATCGAGTTGACTCAACATCACTCACTGACTTGGACAACATTGGAAATTAGACACTCTCAGAAAGTTTGCAGAGTTTTGTAACCGATTTAATTAGATGCAGTGGCACAATATAGGCCAAAATATCATAATTTATAATGTAAGAGATATTTGTTCTTATTACTATTATTAAAGTATTCAATTTATTTCTCCTTTTAGGATATTTACATTTTGTTTTTGAGTATCTTACATGTACCGTATGTCACCGTTTGTGTGTATGTGCACACCTAAGCATTCATTGGGTCGCTGTAGTGCTGCTCTCTGAGTCAGTTAGTCAGTACGTCTCTCTCTCTCCCAGGTGCACCTCAAATCAACGGATCGACTGGTGCCAGCAGCGTCAACGGCATTCACACCTGTAAAGGTGAGTTCTCTCTCTCCTTCTCTGTCTCTTCTTCTGTCTGCCACACACACTTTCTCTCTCTTAATATTAGTCACGCTTCCTCTTTATTGTTCTTTTGCCAATTTTGTCCAAAATGAAGAGAGAATTGTCAACATAAACATCAGCTAATTGGCAAATTTGTATCCCTAGACCTGACAGAGCTCCAAGTAGCCGTGTCTGATGTGAACGCTCGATATGAAGCGCTGGGCATGGAGTTGAACGAGCATCACGGTCGGCAGCAGGCCTCACTAGAGCTGAGGCAGAAAGCCAGGCAGGGCACGCAGGAGCTCAGCAGTTGGTTACGAGACAAGGAACACAGCTTAAAGCAGGGACAGACCGCCTCCCCCTCCAAACCAGAGGTGGTGCGTGCCCAAGTCCAGGAGAACAAGGTGAGGCCCTTTACCTATTTAAACACAGAACAACACCTGCCAAAACGACCCAGTCCTTAAACTCTAACTTTAAGCTCTGGATGTATATTTGCTGCACACATCAGTGGTTTTTTCTTAGACTTGTTTATGGTTTATTTTTTGAACATGATCCCACATTTGAATTCACGTTTGTTTTCTTCTTCTCCTCCAGGCTCTGTTGTCAGAGCTGGCTGATCATTCTGGGAAGGTGGATGAGCTGAAGAGCACACTGAGGAAGCTTATTGCTGACAACCCAGACTCTCCTGAGGCAGACACATGGAGGCAACAGCTTCAAGAGATAGGTCTGTGCTTTAAATGAAAACATACTGATAGACCTTAAGCCTACTGGTAGGACTGGTAGGTCATTTTAAAGAGCTCCGTCTCTGCTACAGCAGATGTCAATAGATAAAAACTGGAGTGGATGAAAGGGAGACAAATAAAATTGGAGAAACTTTACAGAGGAAACTCTATAGGTATAAGAGGAATGGTCACACAGGATTTTATTACAGCCTACGGAGGACATTTGGAGGTCAAATGTACAGGAGATACATTATGCAAGTTAGTGATGTGGGGAAAAGAACACATGTATCGCCCAAGGGACTTACCACAAAGACGTTCATTATCTTGTCACTGATGTCTGAGGCAGACTTAATTTTGATCACGTACAGATATAGATGAGAAAGATTACCCAAGTTCCAAAATGAAAAACAGAAAGAAAAACAATGATGCGTTTTTGTATGGTGTGTTTTTCAAAGCTGTTCCAAGAAAAGTAACATAAAGTCAATTTTAAATCGTATTTTGTGAGTAGAAAGTGTTCTTGTCAGAGCTATTTGTTTCCTCTCCTGTTGGATATTTATACCAGCGTGAGGTGAACAGACAGAAATACTTGTGAAATTCAAGCGCGGTGCCTTAATATTTTAGATTTCATAATGCCTCTCTTCAAATCAGACACTGCTGAATGCCCAGAACATGAGTCAGAGAGGAAAAATAAAGAAGACGAGGCAACAGACGATGAAAAATGTCTGATTCTATTGTAGCTTCGACTGTGACTTTAAGACAGTGAAGTTTAGATCAAGGACATTCTTTGAATATTTTTTGTCCAAATTTGTAAGAAAAGTTTTACAAGATTTGACCACCAGTCATTTTTTTGTAGCATTATGAGACAGAAATGGTTGTTTTTGTTCTCTCACATCTGCTTTTTTGGCATTTTCCCCAGATGCCCGCTGGCAAAACGCCAATGAGACTGCAGCCCAGAGGCAGACTGAGTTGGAAACGTGTGCAGATAGGTTGGGCAGCTTTGCCTCTGCGGCCAATCAGCTCGGCCCATGGCTGAGGGAGAAGGAGCTGATGATGAGTGTGTTGGGACCGCTGAGTATCGATCCCAACATGCTCAACACACAGAAACAGCAAGCACAGGTAGGTGGCAGAGACTGTAAGCAGAATCCAACTCACTTGTCATCTAAAAAGGAAATAGCCTTGATCTACGGGTGATAGAGCCGCAATTTATTAAAACGTTGTTAAGTAATATTGTGCAAACACATTATTCATACGTTAACTTTGACAGCTCTATTCACAATATCATGACTGAAATCTATCCATTTTTAATGATTTTTGTGGATTTGATTCAGGCACTCATGTTGAAATGATTCAGTTAAATATTTTTATTTGATGGAAGACTTCACTTTCCATGCATAGCATCTAATTTAAAAAAAATAAAAAAATAAATCCATCATTGTATTTGAATTTAAGAGATTCTGTCCTGTCCTCTCATTCTACACTGTGTAGTTTATGCTGCGTGAATTTGAAACCCGACGGCCACAGTTCGATCAGCTTACCCAGTCGGCTGAGGGCATCCTCTCGCAGAAGGGTGACTCTGCACAGGACCCCAAGGCCTTGGCAGAGGTGCAGGCTGAGCTGGGCTCCATCTCCCAGCAGTGGGAAGATCTGACATCTCGACTAACCCAACGGTCAGACCACATTGACCAGGCACAAGGAACCAGTGAACGCTTCCAGGTGAGATATACCCGATTCAAGTTGTCAAGATGAGACTGTTGAAGACACGTCATGCTGTTTTAGAACATCTAGTCGACCTTCTTTGCTGATTTCTGCTCTTTAAATTGGTTTCTTCCTTTGTTTTCGTTTCCCAGGTCTTGCTGAAAGAGCTCTCTTCCAGCATTTCTGCTTTGAGCGATCGGTTAGACGCTCAGGCCTCACTGAGTGCCCAGCCTGAAGCCTTGAAATGCCGCCTGCAGGAGACCGGAGAGATCCGGTCAGAGCTGGAAAGACGGCGGACTGAGCTGGGAGAGGCTGAGCAGCTGTGCGAGGAGCTGAGCACCATCGTAGCTGAAACATACCTGAAGGAAGAGCTGAATAAACGACTGGAGAGCGTGAGCGGGCCACTGAAGAGTTTGGAGGAGCGAGCTGGTGAGTGGAGTTTATGTGCTTGATATTATACCTTGTCTGGAGATTACTAATCAACAATTCAGACATGTTTAACGTACTCTTACTTTGTCTTTTAGTAAGAAAACATCGGTATTGTTTTTTTAGTCTGGAGAAGTCAGATATTGGGCTGTATACTAGCGTGCACACGATGGATAATGAAATGTAGTTTATCTCCAGAGTTAGTCACTTCCTGGCTTACCAATGCTGCACTTTATAGCAATAGTTTTGGCTTGGTGAACCGTGTTTGTGGATGAAGTGTTTATGGGTTGTAGTTTACTGTGTATGGATTGCAGCCCATTTTAAAGGATTAATTAGCAAAGTTTTTGATGCATTTCAAAATAATGCAGTGGGATGTTATGGGAATATTTTGCAGGTCCTTGTCCATTTTTGTTTAAAATGTGGTCTGAGTGTTTATATTTCTAATCCCTGTTTCTCTGTTTTGTGTTTTCTTTTCTAGCTGATGGTCTGTCCCAGCTGCAGGCTGCCTTGTCATCCACGCAGCAGTTCCAGCAGATGTTTGAGGAGCTGCGCTCTTGGCTGGATGACCAGGCAGAAACAAGGGAATCATCCACTGATGCCCTCCCCTGCCAGCGAGAGGCTATCCATTCTCTGCTGGCCCAGACAGATGAGCTAAGGCGTAAAATTGCTAGTCAGCGAGGTTCCTATGAGCTTATCCAAGCCGAAGGGGCATCATTGCTCGCCACTCTCCCTGCAGGCGGAGATGAACGGTCTGCCTTGCAGTCCAGGCTCGCCACTTTACGACAGGATTGGGAAGGGCTAAACCAGAGAATCTCAGATCATCAGAATAGACTCAAAAACACTCTGAGCAAAGTGGAAACCTACCAGCAGCACAAAGCTGAACTCATACCGTGGTTAGCAGAGTGTGAAGGGAAGGATGAGGAGATCCAGCCATCGATGGACTTGACGTCTGTAGATGAAGCCTTGCAGAAAGCCCGGGGTCTGTCAATGGACCTTGAGAGGCGACAGACCCTTCTGGAAGCCTTTAATACTGCAGCCGATCATCTGCTGGAGCAATGTCCGGTGGGGGAGGAAGAGGTACAACTCAACGCAATTTTTAAACGTGATACATTTTGACATTATTTCAAACGGCACGAGCATGTGGTGTGTAGGCTTTTGCTGTTAAATGTGAAATGCAATTTTGAAGGCATATATGAAAAGAATTCTAAATACTAAACTGCTGTCATGCATTTTATTTTACTCAGGTGCGAGATGAGAAGGCCCAGTTGAATCGCAGGGTCGACAGGCTCGGGGAGAAGCTCCACAACCGCACGTCCCAGCTGGAAGAACTGGCAAGTCGTCTGAAGGAGTTTCAGGAAGGCAAACAGGCTGTGGAGAGGAGACTGGAGGCTGCCAAACACCAGATTGAAGTCCAGGAGGCTCTCGGGCCTCAGGTACAGGATTTGTTTCCTTTGTTCGTTATTCATTGTCCCAAGAAAGTCTGTAAACTGGGTGATGTAAGATGGACGCAGGGTTAAAACATATAGTTTTACGTCACAGTCACAAAGATACTAAGGCGATTTGTAACTGCTTCTCCTCCATTCAGGCATGCAGTGCAAAGAGCTTGGAACGGCTAAGAAATCAGCAAGAGGGCCTCAGGTCCCTACAGCCGCAAGTGGTCTACCTCAGACACCTGGTCCACGGCCTCATGCAGGATGCACCCCAGACACCAGGGGGCAGCGCAGAGGGAGCACAGAGGCTGCAGCAGCAGGCCAAAGACACCGAGAAAGACTACGAAGGAGTTACTGAGAAGGTGAGGAAGATGACACACACTAATGGAAATATGCTGCTTTGTTATCATCATCGGTGGGTTTTAAAGTGTTAAGTTTTTGGTTGACAAAGACAAAAAGAAAATATACAGAACAACCACCTGAGCTTTTTGAAATACAAGACCAGATGTTGCATATTAGTGACATTTTAGAATGAAAAGTAATTCAACTGCAGAACATTTGGAACATACAATCCCTTTGTCATTTAATCTGCCAATGAATCCACTCAGGGGAAAAATATTTCCAGCGGTCGTGACGGAATGTTTCAGAGCTTCAAATAATTTGTCTACAAAGATAACACATTGTGCACGTTATTGTGTTGCAGGACTTACTCATGGTTCAAATTTGTCGATTTTTCAGTTGGAATATTTCTGAACATTGTTACTGTCGTGTAAAGAGACAAATGTTTTCATTCGAGTGCAAAATATATTTGGGTTCATTTCACAAAATCGGGAGAAGGAACACAGAATGACAACATAAAGGATAACACTTTTGAGTTAATATAACACAAAGTATTTGTGCAACTTGGACGGAGGAAAATACAACATTATTCATACGGAGAGTGGGAGGATGGCGCTTAGGAGAGCTGAGAAAGAGCAGAACAGCTGAAGCTGTCAGAAGTTCAGTTACAGTAGTCATATATGGTCATTGTGGACATTTAACACTAGTTTGAAATGTAAACCAGTGCTTTATGAATCCCACATTAATGTCGTCCATCCACTGTTAGTGCAGTTATGCTATTCAGTTTCCAAATACTCCATTTAAGGTCACACCAATCGGTGGAGCACCAAGTGTAGATCCAAATCATGAGATCGCACAATGATTGACAAAGATGTTCATGCAAAATATTGACGTCATTGTTCCATAACTGTGGATAGACTGTTCACTGTTGCTGTGCTGTCAGACATCAGCATGTATATCAGATTTCATATGACATCTGCCTCCTCCTGGTTAATGCGTCTATTGTGTGAACTGGTGCCAGCAGAATCTAGATTTGCTTGTTCTTTTGTTTCGTCTTTTTCAGGTTCTGTTACATAAATTGCAATATTGTGTTGAACAGATACAACAAAATGTCTTAAAGTGTAAGGTGCCCACAATATCCCAAAACATCAACCTCATAGTTTGAAGTCTCCTCATCGAGGTTTCACAAAGCTGCAAATATTTCATGAGATAACTACAACCATTTCCAGAGTCACCGCTGAACTGGAAGAAAGTGATGTGATTTGATGTTTTGATTTGTGCTACACTGAATAATGGAATAGAAACCTAATTATCATAACATACTATTAGTGACTGAGAACCTTAACATGATGTCATGTATGCACAACGTTACTTTGAAAGGATTGCAGGATTGCATGAGTGAATGGTGTTTCTAAAAATTGCAGCTGGTAAAAGTTGCTTGATTAATTTTAAAAAATCTGACCAACATCTCGTGTGCCCTGTCTTCATCAGTCTCTACATCCTCCTCTTCCTCTTTCAGATCGAGCAGTGCTGCTGCTCTCTGGAGTCTCGGTTGCAGGGCGTCAGCGAGGTCCAGTCTCACGTGCGGGATGTCTTCTCGCGCCTTGCCGACCTTGATGATGAACTTGACTCCCTCAGCCCTGTGGGCCGTGACGTAGACTCCCTAGCCTCTCAAGCTGATGCCCTCCGGGGCTTCCTGTCCCGTCTGGCCAATCTCAGGACAGAGCTGGAGGGACATTCATCTGACTGCAGCACGATGTTGCGCCGAGAAGGTTCCTCCCCCGACCTCCTGGCTGTCAGGCGGGAGACGGAGGCTCTGAGCAGACAGGCTGGCAAGGTGAGGAGGATGGTGGTTGTTCATGAAGTTGTTCTATTTTTAATTTTTAATTTAATGTCAGTTTTATTAAATTGTATTTAATCTGGTTCTGAACTCTTATATGCTTTCTACGTCCGATTTTTATCTCACTGATCCATCTTTAATAGAATTAAATTACATTCTGGGACTAGAGGACATGTGATAAGGGCAAAGCAAATGGGGTACGCTGACAATAATCCAGTGCATCTGGGTTCACCACATTATTGTATTAGCAGAGCCGACAAGCATGAGCTCTTGGCGTTATCAGATGGGAGCACGTGCACGCACTGCGTTGTCATTTGAAAAAGAGGATAAACAACAATTCTCCCCTGTTCCCCATCCAGCTGAGCGAGCGAGGCCAAGCTAGGCTGGACCAGATCGAGGATGCCGCCGTGAGAGTTCGGGAGTTCTACAAGCTCGTGGACGAGCTGCAAGGCCTCCTGGGAAGGGCAGAAGAGGGCTTGAACGCTCAGGGTATCGTCGGTACAGAGGTGGAGACCATCAAGCAACAGCTGCAGGAATTCAAGGTAGGAAGGACGTCTTTTTGTGTGAAAGGCTGTGTGAGGTGGAGAGATCGCTGTGTGAAGACGCTGGTGGGGAAATTTATTGAAATCTGGTTACAGTCAATCTTCATAATCTCCTCTTTTCGCCACAATTCACATTTCATTTCACCCAAGTCATTTCCTCTAGAATGATAGGAACTACTTACAACAATGGAGAAGTACCTTTGAGTAGGGACACACACTCGTGATAGGTTAGAAATCTGGGTGGATATGTTGGAGTTGTTTGTCAAAGGCTTTTCTGTTCCTTTCCTCTCCTCCTTCTTCCCGTCATTCAAACTCAGTCACCCAGATTCACCCAAGATGTATGTATATGCAGCTTGTGTGTGTGTGTGTGTGTGTGTGATATGTCATTTTTGTAGTCTGTGAAAGATGAGGAGGTCTGTTTCCCTCATTTCATGTTGCTCATACCTCCAGAGATCATGAGGTAAGCGTGTGTGTGCGTGCGTGTGTGTGTGTGTGTTACTATGAGGAGCTCCTGGTGTGTGTCAGGAGTCGCAGGCGGTGATTAGTTGAGTCACACATCCCTTTGAAATTCCTGACACTCTACTGAATCACACAGTTTTTTTTTTCTTTAAAGGACAGTAATGATGAACCATGGATGTTCTCTCAACATTTCCTAACCACACTATATGCTACACACACACACACACACACACCCTTCCCATGCCATGGTAATCAGGCCCTTGCCTTCTACAATTAGAACCATGTCAGCCCGGTGATGGATGTAGGTCTGAAATTTTATAGCACAGCAAATCACATAACATGAAACCAACGATAATCATGAAATGAAAGTACGGAGACATTCAGATGAGATAGGAATGAACTAAAACGTGCCAACACTCGGACCCAAACGTCCACTTCGGTGTTCAGGGTTGCACAGGAGCTGACATGAGGAATGTGCTGTGCTGGGTCCTTGCATTGTCCCTTATCGCCTTACTTCACCGCTCGTTTGATGGGTACAGACTGCTCCCTCTCACCGACTACCATCATTAAACACCACATTTTCTCAGCATGATGTAATATCCTGTCCACTTCAGAAAACTATGTAAGTATGTGACAGCTTAGGAAAAGTATGCGAGAATCCCACGCAACGACCACACTTGCTCCCATCTCTGGTCATCACGATGCCTTGAAGATTTTGCTTTTTGAAGAGGATCGGTGATTCATGCGATATTCTCACACATTTGGAGAAATTAGTAGGAGTACTGCCTGTCCCCCAGAGAGTGATTGGCTCCACTGTTAAGACGTGTGGGTGGATCAAAGAACATTTTCTTTTTCCTTGTCACAAGTCAGCTTTGCTACTGTTTGTCCTCGTCCTCGTTTCCTACTCTCTCTCTCTCCTACTTCTCTCAAGCATTTTATCGCACCTAATGTAATTATTTGGGCATTTGGTGATACATGTTGGTGACCCTCACGTCTCCGTTTGAGCCCACTAACCTCTCTCGCCGCGTGCGTGTTTCTTCCAATCCCTCTGCCTATTTCTGGGTCTCTCTCCTCTCTCCGGTTCCCTCGCCCCCACACCAGCCCCCCCCCCCCC
>OMNV01000052.1:71104-85743 GCA_900303265.1 Brotula barbata | reverse complement strand
ATGACGTAAACAAACTTGTGTCAAAGCTGTTGTCTATGCTGTATACAGTACACACACGCAAGCACACGCACACACACACACACACACGAGGTCAGGAACCATAGCATAAAAAAACACATGAAAGGCCAAAGCATCCAGCTCACACGTGCTGATGCACATGGAACCTAGCAGACGCTAAGCACACATGTTAACCCAGAGATACACTGTACGCATCTCAGGCCTTTCAGATCACATCAGTACACATGGTTGCTCCCCCAGAGACAAAGGACAGCCAAGCGATGCTATACAGGAGGTGCATAACAACAAATTCTGTTAACACAATGAAGTGACTGGCCGATAAAGTAAACACAGCCCTTGTATATAGTACATTGTATTGTATATATTGTGTTAGATTTCCAGCCCTGGGTGGACAATAATCATTTATTCTATTCAGATTCACTTATTCAGTTTCTATTAGGAGCAAATACCATTAAAGTCAAAGCTAGGTTTAACATGCATAAAACAACAATGTTTAAAACGATGGATGGTAAATGCAAGTTTAAGGGCACAGACACCCTGTAAAATCACTGCTCATTTTGAACCATTAAAGAGACAAAAGAAAGGTTAATGAAAACAGCTGTTCTAAAAATGGTGTCATCCACTCTCCTTCTTCCTCATCCGCTGCTCATGTGAACGTATGCTCGAGTAGCTATTGAAAGAGGGTTGCTATGGTAACCTGCGGGAGGAGACTGGCCCTCTGCCTAGCTATGCACTGCCTATTCCTCCTCCTCCTCCTGGACCCATTTCTCCCTAACAGTGATGAGGTAACCAGGGAGGTCTGCATTTCGGAATAATAAAGACTCACTGAATAGGAATCAGCTGTTTTTATATCCTGGTTTTCACTGGCACCACGATAACAAAAATCAGGAACCCAGTTTTGAACAGTGAATCATTCTAGTACTGAGGGGAGTTTTTGAGAGTCTAAATTGCCGTGCAGTTTTCCTTCTGTTAAAGGGAAATTTAAAGCCAGGGGGTAAAAAGGTCTGTTATAAGTGGATACTCACGTATTCCTTCACATTCTTCGTTTTGACTGCCTTGTATGAGGAGTATGCTGGGTAGAGCGTCCCAAAGGCAAGGCTAGAGAAGACACAGAAGCAGAATCCAGAGTCAGAGGGGTTCAGACAGAATCTCAAATCTCAAATCTGTTTTGAGGCACAGGTATCGTTATGACTGATACTACTTATCAATTCTTCTCTCCTTAATATCTTTTGTATATAAACAAGGCTTACATCAGTAATTCATTTAGATCTCTCTCTGTCTGTCTTTGTCCTCACTCACATTGTTTGCAACATTTGATAAAAAGAAATCTCACACTTTTGAGGACAACATCTTCATAATTACCAGTATTCAAGTAAAATGATGTTAAAATATCAAAAGCAGCGTTGACTGCCAAGGATCGTATCAGTATTTTGGAAGAACCAGCACAAATTTATGTTCTCTGTAGCCAACCCTACCTGTTCCTCCTCGAATACTTCGCACCAAGAAGTAGGTTAACACATTTTCAGTCTAAGCTTATGTAAACACACGCAACTGAGTAGTTACACTTGTGAACAATCCATGGATACCTCGATTTGAACCTGACCATCAGTACATAAAAAAAAGAAGGAAACAATGGAAAGAGTGATGGCAGGAAGACTGTATTGTGATAAGGTGGAAAAAAAAACATAAAGACTACCAAGGGGGGCACCGTGCACAGTTTGGATTTTACTGTGTGGATTTGGTCGCATCCTGTGACAGCGTTTTGTGCTGACGTGACAGGATTTTGAACGCCAAGTGAAGGGGGAGCATAGTTTACTAAGACCACGCTCTTGTGTGTCTGTATGACAGTTTGTGGCAGAGATTGAGACTAATTTCTCCATTTATCCAATCTACCACCTGGTTGTCTAACCGTATTAGCACATTATGAGCTTGTTTAGTATGATAAAACCCTGTGTATTCTTCCCTGCTTTAAATGGGTCTTCTGACCTCGTGTGTGTCTGAGCTGTTCAGTCATGTGCGCAGTGTCTCCCCGCTCAGTTCAGCTTTGTACATTAAGTAGAGGCAGCACGTCACAGACCTCTGGGAGTGTAGACTATCTCAGCAGATGTCCTTCATCCCTTCTTGTTCCCATCTCACAGTTGCATCTCTGAACTGATAACTACATCCTTGCTGAGACTCCTGGATTTTTGCTGCCCAGTCACCTCTCAGGTTTTGGAAAAAATATTGTACAAGTATATGCACAAATCTGTTGTACAATCCCTACTTTAAGCACAAAAAACCGAAGAAGTAAGGAAAAGATGGGGCTAAGCAGAGTCAAATGCAGGAATGATATTACAGGTGCAGACAATCCTTCGTGATGACCCCTGAACATCATAAATGCCTATCCTCTACTTATGTAATTCTGGCAAAATAGGAATGTTGATTGTGCACCTAAGCCTTTGAAAGACACGCGCACTGGTTCAATTCTAGAATAACACTACAGCCTGATTACAGACAGTCGCTATCGTTGGCCACCAAACCAGGTACCTCTGGTAAACGTGTCTGCTTTAGGGGAAACCACTGCTGCTGGCTTTAGTTGAGTCATCATCATCATACTCGCCCCGTCTGGCTATGTACAGATGGAACTACAGGCCTAAACTGCTAACACTAATTTCCTGATCACAGTAGAGAAAATATACATATTTCACTGCATTTTATTCTGAGCATGAGTCTGTTATTCGATGGATGGATGGATGGATGAATGAAAGGATGGATGCTGGGTTTAGCCTTGACATCATCACATTTTCCTAACGTTATCTTATGATGCTGAGATGTAACAAACCAGCACATCCAGGCTGTGGATGCTTAAAGCAGCAATGTCTGGCAGTCTTGGCCACAATCCAACATTAATATGTGAAGTTGGTAATTTATTTAAGCTTCAGCTTGAAAGGTTGAAAGCTTTGACGGTACATCTGTGTCAGGTGGCTGCTCACTGGTTAGCCAACTACCATTAGCTAACGGTGGCTAGTAGGCGCTGGACGCAGAATTCACTGCATCATTGTAAACATTTGATACGCCGACGGAGACCAAAATTACTCATGATACAATTTATTTATTCTCCAGTGGCAGCCGGGAAAACACGGTCGCAAAGTGGTGATAATTAGCTAAAATGTAGCTCTGCACTAAACTAGCTAACGTGCGAGGCGGACCGTCGCTCCTGCAGCACACAGCTGATGAATGGAGGAGCCGCTGTTGTGGAAACAGCACAACAAATACTCACACAACTATCCGCGAAATTATCCACGACACCATCTTAGCGGTTCACCGACCGTGAGGCTTCCCCGCTTCTCCGAAATCTCAGTGATGGGCTAAGGGGGACTAAGTGGCCCCCATCACCTCCAGGATGCGGTTTGTTGAAGCTCTCAGGTAGAACAGCAGCTGAGGTTCTGCTGCAGTCTGTGGGTTCGGACTCAGACAAGCAGCGTCTTAAAGGGCCACGGTCACACGAGGAACTGACACATCTGCCTCACGTCGCTCCGCCCACATTCACACACGTGACCCAATTAGCCGCTTTAATTAGTGACGGCAACGTGAGCGCAACTGCAGGAACGTGATGATTACGTAATGTTTACGGCACGGGGCAGCAAACGTAGTGCGTCATAGTCCCTGATTTGTTCCAGTTTAGTAAACAAATTATTTTCAAGATACACATCCAATGTTTAATTAATTTAAATTAATGCTTAAATCTTGCTTTATTATGCAGCATTTAGCTTCTTCCCGTTCGTGTAATTCCGGCAATTTGTCTAATCTGATTCCAGTATATATAATATTCCACTGAATGGCTGTGCTGGTATTACAGATATATTGAATCACTAAAGAACAATTAAAGCGATTCTGACCCAAATGGAGATAGAATAACTTAATTAATTTTCCAACAGATTGCAACAAAATTGTACACTAAATACACTAAATTTGAAAAACAATGTGGCATAAAAATACTGTTATAGGCTTGTCATATGTAACGAGTTTTTAATAGCATTTTAGGTTTTCAATTAAAATTACACAATTTTCAAACTTTTGTGCCACCGACACTGTTATGACTTTATCCACATGCATAGCTCTTTTGTAAGATGAAATCATTTAAAAGACATAAGTTTTTGTCAACTTTATTTTGAAAAATCAAACAGAACGCTAAGATCAATATATATATTGATACAACGTTAATGGCCAGTAGTTCTGTTCAGCTGCAAAATGTGATTCTTAAATGATGTTGTTGTAAGTCACACAATGGAAGAGAGATTGGAGACTAAACCCTTGACAAAAAAAAAGAAAAGAAATAAAGAGGCCCTCTTTGAAGTGGTCAATCATGCCTTACATCTTCAATATCTTCTGGTGTATAAAAAGAAAAGAACACACTGTTGAAGTTCTGGCTCTAAAAGTGAAATAAGAAAACTAAAAATACAAAACTTTGGTCTGCTTTCCTTCACTGGCTGCTTCACAAATCCATTTCAGCCACAGAGGGCAGAAGAAATCAGCTGTGTAAAAAAACTCAAAATAACTACAAAAACAGGTTAAATTCTCTCCTATTGAATAAAAATACCAACGCCATCAAAATATGAAAGTTAGCCCAGTTCTCACATTTTGTCAGTCGTTTATACGGTTGCTGAACCTCTTTGCTACAAAGGCACGTCAGCTTTTACCTCCCTTAGTCTCACATCTTACATATACAATGAACAACAGAACAATCACACCGACCTTAAATACAGAGTTAATCAAAAAAATTGGAAAATAACTAGACATAATTGAGCATACTGTGTAACAGCGATAAAGGATTTCCTTCATCGAAGCACTGACTAGCCCCTCCCTAGCTAATCCCACCCCACTTCAAACTGTCTCTTTTCCCAAACCCAAAACGTCACATCCCCCAAAACCCCACACTTTATCTTTGTACTCTGCAGCTTGTACATGTTTATGTAGGTGTGCAATGTGTACGTGTACTGTGTGTTTGTAGAGGAGTGGTCTTCTGGGGCTGGCTGCCATGGGAAAAAGTGAGGGGACCTAAGGACGTGCTAGTTTAGGTTCATGGGCCCTAAGTGTCCCAACAGCATCCTTCACTGCATGATAGATGATGTTCTTCACCTGCGGAAAATGAGATTTGTAAATACTACAGCAGTCACAGAGACTTGATGGCAGACATTTTCAAATGTCATTGTAGGGCAAGCACAAGTGCAATTAATAACATAAATGCTGGCTGTGTATGATGTTCAATCATGTAAAATGAGTATTTTTGTTGTCCAGCAAGACAGCAGGTAAAGCTATGAGTTCTGAGTCACAGCTTCATATCATTACAGTAGAAAAATACAATTAGGAGTATAATGAAGGGTGTTACAGTGAATTTTAACAATAGGGAAAAGAACACACACCTGCAGTTTGTCCTCGTGGTTTGTGTGAGTGGTGGACAGGTGTCTGAACTCCTGGGTCAGTCTAAAACAATGCCGCACATGCTCTGGAGACACAAAGTCTTCTGCCACTTTGATACAGCTGTACAGGTTGTGGACCTGTGGGGAAAGCAGGCAAGGACAGAAATTCAACATACACATTAATACTGCAAACATTTATTGGTTAAATGTTATTGGAAACTGAATCTGAGGACTCTTCAAAAATTGAGGTTAATACGACAAATGGATGTGATTAGATAGGGTATGTTCTCAAAATAATGCCTTGTCTGACCTGGTGTGGAGCCCCAGCAGGGATGAAGACGGCGTCACCCAAAAACTGTACAATGGCCCAACCCTGGACACCATATTCTTCATATAGCCTGCGGCGGAGCACCTGGTCCAGGTACCAGCTCTGGTCGTGGATGGGGTCATGATCCGGAGGGTTCTCTTGACCCTGCTCCTCTCCCACCTGACACAGGTAAGGATCAGTTAGGAAAAAAATGATTTTGGATAACTGAACCACACAATTATTGTTCTTCTAGGACAACTTGTCTTTGAATTTAACAGTGTGTGTTGCAGATTAACCCCATATAAACTCACTGGATACATTGATAGCACATATGGTGCATTATGTTGGCCACAACAATGCCAATAAGTTGTGCTAGTACTCAAATGTATACTTTTATCAGCCAACATTATTCTTATTGCAGCTATAGCAAATGCTCAAATGGCGTTTAAACAGACGGCAGACCTTGCGGAGTAGTTCTCTGATCTTCTCAGCATCTTTGGCAGCGTAGATGTGCCAAAGTGCTCCAGGGCTTTCCTTTGCCTCGTAAATTCTCCTCTTTGTCATTTCATCTACATCACCCTCCTCAATGGTGGTTATGACCTCTGGAGGGAAAAACATAACACACACATGGAGCTTGAATAGGAAATGTTGAAGATGTTGTTAGATGTTTTCAACATTACTTTTGTTTTATTCTACTTTGATGATTCATTTTATCATCCTGGAGCAGCAACATTTGGACGAGCTCTGTTAAATGTGTTGTTTGTCTTTTTACATATATGGCAAAATCTTGACAAAATCATACTGTTTTAGAAAAAAAACATCTTGAGTGGTGGTTCTCTTCACTGGTCGTATGTCATGGCCCAAAAGGAGTCCAAGGGACCAGTTTAAGAATGTGTCCACCATTTGACAAGAAAATATCTACATTTGTAAAACTATAAATATTTTACAACAATAATTGTCACTTTGTGACTGTCTGGACAATACATTATTTACATAAAAGCCCAAAAACCTCAAACAGTTCTGTTAGCCCCAGATTATGATAAGGATTTTAGGGATTTGCGTGTTCTACTCCACATAACCTATAAATTTGGATTGTATCTGAATGACTGAGGACAAATGTGAATCTTGTGTTTACACCGGTAGAAAATCATTGTGATAGCGAAAAGGACAACATACAGACTACACAAACATTTACTAGCACAACATTCACATCCACATTGACTGTACAGCAGAAGTCAGCATGAGTACTTGAAATGCATCCACAAGATTTCCACTGACATGTTTTGCGCAGTTGAACAAACAGATGTAAAATCAACTAGGTGAAACAGTACAATTTTGGAAAAAATGTCAAATATTGCAAAAAATGTTTGAGTCAAGTCAATGATGAAGTACTTTGTAAGACATGACTTAACTTTACTCCTGGTCATAATATTGTTGAATGGCAAAAGCACGCTTTATTTGTGTGACATTAAATAGTAAAAATGCTTTATGTTTTGCATAAAACAGTCAATGGAAACATGGTCATTGATTCAGAAAGATAAACAGAACCGAACACATCTGAGTACCTTGTGTTTGATTCTGTCAGGCAGTTTGGAGCTGACCCCCCACCAGCTCAAAGTTGTTTAGTATTGTGTTGAGTGTTTCTAAACCTCTATGTACATTTACAAGTGTTTGTTTGTTAATCAACGTGATGTAACTGTAGTCAAAATGACCATCCTAAGCCATTTTAAGGTGTGTGGTTACTCACATAAATGATATCATCATCCATGACTTAAAGAGCCAGACTAAATTATTACACAAGTGTATTTGTTTGTGTGTATGTGTGTAAATCCCCTCAGATTCTCTCAACAAGAGAGATCAGTGAGTGGGGACAGTATGAATACAGTCAAAGTGATGGACAGTGGAAGGTGTATGTCAGTGTTTTACTGAGGTGAGTGAGAGGACGCCTGTAAGGGAAACAGGAATTGTCATACTACATGCCCTTCGTTCAACATTTATCTCCCATTGTGTAAGGACCAGAGCACCACTCACCAAAACATAAAACTGTAGAAAGTACCACGGGAATATTAATTAATTCAGAGAGGGAATATATTTTAAACCCGCACCATGTCCCTGATTTCATATTGCTGCATCAATAACAATACACGTTTTGAGCGAACAAAGAATAGAAAAAGAAACTAAAAAGTTTCAAAAGTGAAATAATTGAGATACTATTTGGAAAGGGTTAATAAAGCATCTATGTGGAAATGAAGAATGGGATACAATAAATGCTACAGATGGACCACAGTGCTCTGGCCCCTACAGCACAGATAGCAGAAGGAGGATGGGGTGGAGGAGTGAACAGAGGGAGTTAGTCGAGAAGAAGGGCATGCTACTAAATACAATTGAAAGACTACAGACCTTTGCGCCCAGAGATATCCGCTTCTGTAAATGAGAAATTTAGCCACAATGTCAATGAATGAGACCCACTGAAGGGGGTTTTTTTCAGGGTCCTACCCAAGCCAAAATATCTTGCTGAAATGGTGAAGACTGAGAATATTGTTAGGGGCTGCTCCAGTTCTAACTTAAAATGATCCAATATATGTCCTTAGAAATAAGGTTATTTTTAGTTTAGTTACTCTAATATGCAAAAATATTTTGCAATGTTTTCGATATTACAGGAAAAATTTAATTCATACTTCAATTTTGTCTCAATGATGATTAAAGGGTGTAGTGCAAAAAGTACTTGGCTATAAATGACAGAGAGAGCTACAGAGAGAAAGTGAGAGAAAGAAACATAGTTCTCAGTGTCCACTCACCCTGCTCTTCATTGACTCCCTCTCCTTGAGGGACGCCAACATAGACCATGACATTGACAGCATCAGAAACATCCAGATGGAGGTTTGTTGTGCCCACCTTTCTGTCCTCAGTCGAGATCAAGCCTGAGGTAAGGAAAAGGAGGAGCATGTGTGAGGACAACAGAAGAAGACCAGAGGAAGACCACAAGAACGTTGGAGCAAAGAAGATGATCAGGCCCAGCAATTCTCTCTCACCATAGGCATTGTACATCTTAGGTCCCAGGTCAGGACGCACAAAAAAGTTGGGTAGACGAGCGGCAAGGTTGAGACGACCATCCCTTTTTGTGTATTCTGGCAAGGGGAGGTTTTCCATCAGGTCATCAAACCTGAGACAGCCACAGGAAATGGCATGACTTTCAAATCTTTGTCTAGCGGGTAAAATCAGTGCCTGATCACATGACTGGACCGATTAGGAGATCATAACCATAAAGTAGACCGACTCACTCATTTTCCAGTTACTTTTTCAGTACAAACTAATCTATACTTTTCCAGCAAGAGAATAAGCTGTGAAGACTATTTAGCCGGTTCAAAAAAAATATTTAGCGATTTTGTTTGTAGTTTCTATTATTTGAATTCAAATGTGCCATCAGAAACTGGGTCAATATATTTTTTCATGTTTGCTCACCGTGTGGGCATCATATCCCTGAAGTCTTCTCCTGGAGGCCAGTCCTTCAGCTTTAACACCATGGGCTGACCATCACTATCTTGCAATCGTTCTGGATTCATGGATAATCACAGAGGTTCAAATTAATGCAGGGATTGTGGGGAAGAACCATCCAGATCACGCAACTTTGAGGAAAGACATTTAAGGGACTCACTTGAGAGGACCTGGAAGCCATCCCAGAAATCTCGCACCTTCACATCAGAGATGATAGCACAGTTTCTACAGTTGACCAGGTCTACAACCTGTTCTCCAAACTCCTCACTGAAAGCTTCAGGCCTCCACAACAGAGATTTCAGGCGTTTATGTATTCCTGATACCAACACAGGCTGGACAACATGAAGAAACGTTTAGAGATGACAGAACAAAGCCAAAGCAGAGAAATCAGTAGTGTTGACATTGACCCTGTCTGTTATGTTATCAGTCTTCACTTCACAAAGTTAACAGGTGTTATGCTGTGTGGTTACTTACTTGACCCTGCTTCCAGCACTCTCGAAAGATCTTCCAGTTGTTGCTGTTGCCTGGATCTTGAAGGCAAAGAAGTCGTCCATCACAGAGCCAGGAGTGAGAGGTATGTGGTTCCAGAACACTGAGTCCCATTACTCCATCTCGGCGGGTGCCCAACACGCCAAGTTCACCCCCCTCAGGAGCTCCAGTCCGACGGCCCTCTGCCTTCTTGGTCTCCACAACTGAGGCAATGATGTGATCCAGGAAATTTGGAAGGCTTCCCTTCAGCTTGTCATTCTGACATGACAGAGAAAAATGACCAGTGTAAGACAGGCAGTATTTTCACATAATTTAGCAGAAAAAAATTGTGTAGCATTTTTCAAATTCATTTGTCTCAGTTGACCTACTTTTAGCATCGATATCTATAATGGAACACTTCATTAAGTAGTATTGGATAGCAAATTCTTCAGCATACGTACGCCTGTTGAGGTAAAGACTGATGGGAAGGGCACTCCACTCTCTCCAGGGCCCTGAGGCAGCTTGCCGGGGCCCGAGTTGAGCAGGTCTCGGAGACTAGAACCTTCGGGTTTGGACTGGACCATACTGGAGCCCAGTAACAAACTGTTAAATAACTTAGGGCTGGAAGCAGATGGCTTTGATAGGGCACTCAGGGAGTCCAATCCGAAGGGTGGTCGACTGTCTCGACTCATCATAGCACGAAGGGAGCCAGATTCTGAAATGAAATGGCAAAAGGACGATAATGGTTACTTTTATTACCATCTGAGTTTACACCAATTTGGTGTTTTTTAACTCCTACTTACCCTTGGTGTCATCCTTGGCTTTCTGTGTTGCCAAGTCTGCCAGCCAGTGCAGGGCAGAGCTGTTGCCCTCTCCTGAGGAACGTGATTCCTTTGCAGAGGACTGAGCGAGGTTACAGGGAGACAATGTACCACTGCTGGAGTTACTGGTACTTCCCACATTTTCCCCAGCACCACTTTCTGTTGATACTGCTGTATGTATAGGCTCTGTTTTGACCGTCGATGGCTCTCCCTCCGGTTTGGGAGTGGTACCGTTACCAGAAGCTGCAGTGCCTATACCACTGCCTGCTGTAGATTGCTGAGATGAGCACAAGCAGAAATTCCAGTGTTTGACATATTTCACAATGCAAAAATTCACGTTTTAGGACAAAGTGGTGTAACATTAAAGTACCTGTGAAATGCCGTTGGGGGCAGTAGGACGTACTAGAGGCTTGGTGTGTCGACTTGTGCATGGACAATTCGCCTTAATCCCCCACTTGCCTCTTGCTGAATGCACCATGTCACCTATGTTGTAAAGAGCTAAAGGAGAGAACAGATTAATTCATGCATTAATACACACACTACACAATAAATTAAAAAAATAAATAGAAAAAAAGATTTAAAGAAATAATTCTCATTGTAAGCACACAGACTTGGGATGGAGAATATCAGAATATCAGATATCAGATTATCAAACAGAGAATCTGTTTGACCAAAGTTGTCACATATGCGGTCATTACCTGTCCCAGGTATAATCTGGGTCGGCATAAGATTCTGCGGCTCATGGGGTTGACCTTTGGCACACTTCAACCAAGAGAAGAATTCGTCCTCTGGACCTTCATCTACATCTAAAGGAAAGAACATAATAACTCACATCAATATTAATCCACCAAAGATCCCATAATATATTGACATTGTCAAAACCACATTATATCAATCACAATAAAATTATATTTAAAAATAATAATAATATATTACAATTACAATTCGCATTTAGCAGACGCTTTTACACAAAGCGACGTACATATGAGAATTACAACAACACAAGCAAGGATCTATTCAGTAGAACGACGACAGTAAGCGCCATAGAGCTCAGGTTTTGGTCCAAGGGACCTAGTTGCTACAAGGCAGTGCAAGGCGGCAAGGCAAGGAGTGCATTTATGCAGAGGTTTTTTTTAATACATACGTATTACATACGATACAGTTCAAACTCTACATTGTCATAGTTATGACTCACCCTCCCTTGGCCGGTTCCTGCGGAGCCGATAGCAGTCCAGACACACTCCAAAGCCACACTTACGACACACCCAGTGAATATTGAACAGAGTGGTCTCACACACGTCACACATTTCCCTGACACCTCGCACAGCACGTTTCCACGCCACTTTTTCTGCCGGAGAGGAGATAAGAGAGCATAATGTTGACAGTGGAGATAAATGTAACTACATGAGTTGCGAAAGATTTGAGGGGGCGCAGCTTGGTAACTGTGAAGAAAACATTGGCTGCAATTAGGGCTTTGCTCTTTACTCACGGTGAGGTTCCACCATCATCATGGCCTCCTTCTCAGACATGACCAGTTGACAGAACTGATCTCCAACATTGGCCAGGATGTACTTGGACGTATCAAGGTCAAGACCCTCCTGGACAGCTGGTGCAGGCAGCCACAAACCCATGGCCATTGCGTCACTCTGCTGGGGGCTCAGGAAACCCTCCACGCGCAACACACCTTTACGTGTGAATGCCAGCCTAACAAAGAAAAATGAAGAGATGATGTCAGTAGCATGCTGTTGTTTTAGGAGCGGTGTTATGAAAGTTATGAAAATTCTGTGATATATATGGTGGTATATGAACACTTGTTTGATGCACAAACACACAAAAATAAATACCTGCGGAAGTGGAAGAACCGACAGGCCACATTAGGATCATCGTCGTCTTCGCTGTCCTCATCATTACTTCTGTATTTTCGGTACCGCTCTAGGCGACACTCACGGCATTTGTGTAAGTGAGGGGCCACATTGATGCAGGAGCCATCTTGGAGGAAGGACTCTCCTGACTGCTTCAGACGACGCACCTTAGACTGATCCTTTAGCACAGACTGCCCCACTGGAAGATAGACATTACTGTTACTTTCTTTGCTCAACTTCTATGTCATCATAAAAGGCTTTAGCAAAACTGTTTTTTTATACCATGCATTACATGGTATGAAAGGCTTACCCTTGAAAGGTTTGTTGCGTGGACGGCTTTTGGAAACCCCTTGGACTTTAGTTTTTTGCAGCATGGCTGCATCCTTGGAAGAGTGTGGTGGACCTCCTGGGGTTTGGCCTTTCTCCAGGCCCTCTTCATTCTCACTCAGGTCTGACAAGTCACTGTTGCTACTGGAGTCTGAGTCACGTTTGGATGAATGGCCTCTTTCCTCCAGGGAAAACTTTTGGGTTTGGTTCTGGTCAAAGGATACAGGCACCTCCTCCATTACAGGTGGACTGCTTACAAACATGTGGCTACCAGAGGTGGAACTAGGCTTCTCCCCATCCTCTTGTTCCTCCTTGGAGACGGTCCCTTCATTCTGTGACCTCTGAGACAAGGCAGGTGTTGGTGAGGAAGAAGAGCTGGGGGAAACAGCTGTTGAGAGTGCCGTGAAAGAGGAAGACAAAATCCCCTTAGGTGGCTCTGCCATAGTAAACAGATTCGGCTTACAGTCCGAGGCAGTGCCAGGCGTCTGTGGTTCAGCTCCCGAGAGACCGGCAAAGGAAGTGTGGGTTGCTTTATCTCCATATGCCAGAAACGGATTAGAAGGCTCTTTGGAAGCCTGGAGAAAAAGGTTCTGGTGACTGTCTGAAGAGTTAAAGCCAGTCTGCAGTCCTAAGCTCCCCGCAGAATTTCCATTATTACCACTCCTATTACCAGCAACTTGGGCTCCTGAGGTGGCAGCCAGACCACCCATGCTCAGACTAGAGCCTCTCAAAACTCCAGAACCACCCATACCCTGGAAGGCCGGTGAAATTTTGTTGAGAACACCATTTCCTGTTGGATGGGTCTCAGGCACTTTGGACTGCTCTTTGTGTGATGTTAGAGTCGTAGGGGCTGACCCAAAAAGTCCGGCTGGGGATGCGGTGCCCACAGATTTTTTCTGGTTTTCACTGGCGGTTACAGACTTGAACAAGGTTGGAGGCTCCTTACTTAGACTCTCTGACACTGCTGTGAAATAGTTGGTGTCCTTGGATTGGGCCTGACCAGTACCTAGACTTGGTGTGGGGCCAGTATTCTGCGTCATGCACTGGAAAAACAAGTTCTTATCTTGTAGGGACTGAGTCTCAGTCTTTGCTCCTCCAAAGCCGAAACCAAAGGGCCTGGAAGAGTCTTGGGTTGTTGTGTTAGTGGTCAGGGCCCCATTAGTCTGGGAGTTTACATCTCCGAATACTGGAGCAGAAGCAGCAGGCACGGCCTGGGCTGCACGGAATCCCAGAGGAGTCTTAGAGCCCTAGGAAAGAAGAAAAAGAGAATAGAGTCAATAGAGTGAAAAAGCATCAGGATAATGAAGTCAGTTTGCCCTTAGCGCACAAACCATACTCAGTGCCTTACCTCAGTTTGGTTTCCCCAGCTGGGGGCTTTAGGGTTGAAACCCACAGAAGCAGAAAGAGCCACACTAGGGCCACTCTCATTCGAAGACCAAGAAATAGTGACAGGCCCTGGGGATACAAGGAGAGCTGTTTTGGGGTATGTGGAGGGAGAAGGCTCCCCTCTGTCTGCCTGGGGGGTTGGAGAAACCTTAGGGGCTGGAGCCCCAGGGACAAGGCTTGGCATCTGGCCAAGTGAGGGAAACGATGTGCTGGAGAAGGGAGAGGGGGCTGGTTTGAGGGGAGGAGGAGTGGGGGTATGAGTTACAGCAGTGGTAGAGTCTGCTGCTCCTTGTGTTGAAAGTGAGCGACCGTTTTCCTTGATGTGAACGGCATAACGAAGAGCGGTAGCATTTGATTGTTCTATCTGGAGTGACGGATTGGTGCTCGGAGACGAAACTCTGCCCTGAGCAAAGGTCCCTTCAGGAGAGCTTCCGTTTTTGGTTGTGCTGCTGACTCTCTCACCTCCTCCAGTGTCTCCTCCCCACATTGCCATCCCTTCCACTGAGGCTTTGTTGGATTCACCACAATTTTGTCCATCAGCTCCCACCTCTCCTGC
>OMNV01000052.1:56794-71084 GCA_900303265.1 Brotula barbata | reverse complement strand
GCTCCCGCCTCTCCTGCGCCTTTAAAACGCTTCAAGTTTACGTCATCCTCATCTTCGGAGGCGGTCCTACGTCTGCGCCCGGTGTCACCTTTGACTGTTTCGCTCTCTTTTTTACGCCGCCCATTCTTACCAAGCTGCACGGGAGTAAAGAGGTCACAGGAAGCACAGTAATTATCAGACATTAATTTGAAAGGCATTGAAAGCACTACAGATATTATTGTGGGTCATACAGTATATATGAAATTATAGCTGATTGCTATATTCATAAGATGACCACCTCACCTCCTCCTCTGCCAGCATAACATGAATCACACGAGGATCCACCATTTGATTTTCATCTCCCTACAGTGTGAAAGGTGCAGTTAAAACAACATCTATCACATGAAACCAATGAAATCTACACAAACAGTAAGTGTGCTTTACCTTATCCAAGGTGATTTCCATGAGGTGTGACACTGGGTCATGCTGTGAGACCAATCCTGCAGCCCAGCACTCTTCAAACTCCGGCTGGTATACCCGAACCCTGCGTCCTTGAATGGTGTAAGACCCTGAGAACGAGACAGTCACATAAAAACACTGAGATTATGTCAGGTAAGAAACAAATGATGTTGAGGAGATACAGAAAATATAAAAGAGATAAGAAGAGCGTCTAGAATTTCAGTGTAATCAAACACTACACCAAATGAATGACAAGCTTATGCTTCACAGTGGAGTGTGGAAATTAGTGGAATCTGCTGGTGTTGTGCTCGGTTCTACTGAAAGCCTGAGAAAACCCTTCCCTCCCCTCACATTAAATGGTTTGAAGCACCTGGTCACAACAGGGAGGATACAATTTGGTTGAAAAAAATGAGAAAATCAGATATGATTGAAATAAAACAGCTGCTATGTATCTCTCGTGTGTATACCCTGCTGAAATGAGCAGTGCATTATTATGAGAATAATGACAGGGAGGGGAAGGCGGAGGATGACACTCACCTTTCCTGAAGATCTCCTGTAGCTCAAAGTCACTGTGCCAGCTGGAAATGGCAGCCTGCAGGGAAGGCTGCTCCAACACCAAAGGATGTCTGATGTCTTTTTCAACCTGCACAAGGACACAAACCACAGTGTCCTGAAATAACACCCATTATAACGCAGTAAAAAGCACTATGTGGAAGGAGGAACACCAGGACGGCAACTAATCAAGTAATAATTTTTCATTGATTATTGTACAGATTAAGTCTATGTGCATGTCTGAACAACCTCCAGAGTACTCAATTTATAATCATATGTAATGGAAAAAACTGCATGTAAAAATGACATGGGAAATTTAATAAGCTAAAATGTTCTTAATAGATGCCTTGAACATCACACTTGTAATCAATTATCTGTTTGTAGTGTCATTTACACTCCTACAGCAATAACCTTCTAAAGCACACTTACATACCTCAAACCTCTGTACAGCCTTGCTATCAGAGAGGAACTCAACAGTCCGGTTTCCAAAATACTCAACTGGAACCAAAGTTCCTAAACCCACTCTGTCCGCCAGGGCACGGAAGAGCTGGGAAAGAAATAGAATATCATGTATCAAATTTGACATTCATCACTGTTATGGACACAAATGATGCAAATAATGGCAGTTGTCAATTGTCATTGCTTAACAGTCTCTAACTAAAGTTAGTCAAACATTTGTGTAACTTTTGGCACTTAAGGACAGCTGTCTCCTTCGTTTTCCACTACACTCAAAGTTGAACTGAGCAGTTAAAGATTTCGAGGGCTCTGTGCAGGGGGAACATTCTGATTTGGAAGAGCCACTGGTCCGGTTAATAATGTGCATTTTAATCCACACATTTTTGGTGAAGTGAAAATGTAATGACTGTTCTAGAAAGCTCTGCATCTGTCCGATCACTTCCCTCAATGGGTCACTGAGATCAAAATTCACTTCTCCGTGTTTTCAGTCACATTAGCAGATGTGCGATTGGGTTAGATTTATCTCCATATATGTATGTGACCCAAAAAAAACTAAATGTGTTTTTAGTTTACATAATTCTTTTTTTTTTTCATGAGACAAATTTGAACAACAACATCAGACCTGAAACACTTTTAGTAATTGGCATAAATACGGTCTTTGCCTTCCTCCAGCAGTAACACTTGCAGGATGACATCTTGTTTAGTCCACAATGATCAAGAATCGACCATGAGAGTAAGGACACACCTAAATTAGGTTAGAGGATACAATCATGCCTGGAGACAGGGATAAGGCTGTGCTGTGCCTTTGGCTCCATTTTAGTTTGGAACTCAGCTGCAACAGGCACTTGTAATAATGAGCAGAGCACTCACCAGAGCTGGCCAGGCAGTGGCTGATGCTGGAGCACCGCCAGTCCCGGTGCCATCAGTCCTGTTGGCCCAAACTATGGAGTCTTCCACCAAAATGGCTTTCACCCCCTCCCCAAAAACCTGCACCCACGAGCAGCTCTGCACAGCATTCTCAAACTCCACAAATACCTGCAGTGGGAAGAAATGTTCTTGTTGTTAAACTGCACTGCACTGCTAACTGTTCCTGTCCTTCCATTTAGCCACTATGCAGGAGTTTTTCTGTTGTTAAAGTTTCTATGGGACACTCATACTTTACCGTCACATTAAAAGGCAATTACCTCGGTCTCAATCAGAGGAAAACTGACTTTGGTGCAAAATTCTGGAATTAGATTGTTTTGGGCGTACTGCTTTAAACATTTTGAATTCACTCAAATGTAAAGCTTTGTTTGTAAGAACTTTAATACGACAAAATATAGCCAACATGCAACATTTTTGTTTATCTTCAAACTAATAATTATAATACTAAAAAAAAATCAGATATTCTATACCCTTTTGGTACCATTCAGCTTTCAACAGACTTTCATCAAATAAACAAAAAAATAGAAAGGTAACAAATAACCCTTGCTCAAAGCCCCAAAAAAGGTTCTAGTTGGACATTATGGAAAACTCCACAATTTGAAAGATATGAGATTAAATTTGACAAACATAGATGCAGTATTTGAAGGAGCTCAAGTAGCAACAAGGGATCTCCTGACAAGCTCACAAAACCTATTCTAGCATACAGGCATAAAAGCTTGATGAAAAGAAAGAAGAAGCTCCAAAGTTCAACTCATAAAATGATGGTCGTTGGGGTGGTGGAGGGAGCTGCAGCAGCGAGCAGTGGTGTTAATAGAGGGCTGGAGATCAGCAGAGTGAGCATGAGCAGAGTCAAGTTAGTGAGTTCACCCTACAGCCTTATATAAATATGACTGAACAAATATGATGGTGTGGTCCAAGTCAACTGATGGCTAATCCATGAATGAAACTGCTGACGGACAATAATCTGTTACAAATATGGCTTCGGTGATCTTCCCAAATTAATAGAAAGGGTCCATACCATCCAAATTCATACAAAGGCTCTGTGTTTTTATCAAAATGCTCTTACAATGCCTAAGCCACAGATTTAGTGTAATCTGTACACACATTTAACTGCAAACATTTGAGTTTCTCTTGTCTAAATGGTTGTTACAACCTTCTAATCCGTCCAATGATAACAAGCATTGAAAGTATTGAACTCTCAACCTGGTATTGTGTGATTATTGAATCCTTACAGTGCTGATTACTGTCTACTTTAGCATATACTACTAATATGTGACAATATTTGCTTTCCAACATTGCTAGTTTTGCGTAAGCAAGACATTTTGTGGGTTCTCTGATTGTTCCACTTGAGTAAAAATGTAACTGCAACACAGCACATACACAATTTTAACCAAAATCTCAGACAAAATCTAGTAACTAATGACAAAACATCTATGATGTGATATTTGCTGACTTGGTCATATTGGCTTATGTGTTGCTTTGTTGCTTAATAAGAGAATCTGACACTTAAACCCACACCTGAGGAGGTAAGAGGTTGTAGTGATAGAAAGCAGAAAACTTTGTGTTGTTTAAAGATGACAGTTACAATGACATCCTGTCCAGATTTCCTCATGGTGGGAGAGCAGAAACTGCATTTCTTACGTGGGTCATATTAAGACATAACATAATGTATGTACGTATTGTACTGCAGACTTTAGGTGGTTCCCATTTTAATAAACAACCCATGGAAGCCATCAGTAAATTTCTATTGCATTGCATATTACATGGGGGTGTGGTTTTGAAACGTGGCAAATTGTATAATTTTGATAGATTTTATATCACTGATGTTCAACAGACACAATATTCAGGAGCAATTTATCGTCAATATTTATTCCAGTGCTTCACTTATTGCGTCCATTTCATTCAATTTGCTGAAGATCACAAAACATTTTGAAGCCTTGATAAACATGTGCTGATTGTTTTATATAATTCTATGAAAAGTGAATTTCTAATACGGTGCACTTTGTTATACAGGGCAATGGCGTGATATTCATATTGGACCCCACCATGACCTACATTTTCAACACATCTGACTTATTAGCAAACAGTAGACAGCCCTCCACAATAGAAACACCTCAAACTACTCCTTTCTGTGCTTCTTTGCGAGCTGACGCTTGCGTCGTCCTGGACATAGCATAACAAATTGAATGCCAAAAGAAGTGAAAAACAGTCTTGCTTCGCCCTCATCTGAACTTATGAGGCCTCTTACTGAACTGGCTAACAACGAGCTAATGCTAATCACAGTTACTTAACTACGCTTATACCGTCACATAAGCCGTACAACGGAAACACCGGTGCATGTTCAAAACATGTGGCCGTCATATTAAATACACACAACTACTACGGTCTATCGGTAAAGACTGTAAGGGCAATTGCAAAACACTAATTAGATGAAAAGCTAACAAAACAAAGGCCCAAACATCCCCGCCCTCGAGTTTAGCTTCGCCCAAACGTCTGCATCTTCAAGCGTGCTAATACAATCAAAGGCTTGCACTGACTCTTCCGTTAGATGTTCAGATATTTACGGTAGAAAACAAGCAAATCCAAGTGGAGACAATGTCACACATTAGCGGTCATACTGCATCATAAACTTCTGGCTGTTTCGGTAGATAGTGCCGAGGGGTTCGTTTGTAAACACTGACCGTCAGCCCTGCAGCTGGGCTTGTTGTTGTCGTCTCTCCTTCGGTAACCTCCGGGGCTGCCAGGCCGATAACGCTGACGGCTCGCACAGTCCCCCGGAGCCAGTCCCGTGTCCAAGGAGCCTGCTCCGGCTCGGAGCCATTGCTGGACCTGCCGTCGTCGATGAGCAAAAGCAGACGCTTCCCTATCAATTTCAGAGAGTCCCCCATGGTTCGCTCTTTAGCCTGGTGCCTTCAGTGAGCCACCATGAACGGGGTAGCTCGGGATGATAACTCGGGAATTCGACAAACGGCGTGAATATACGTTGTTCGGTTTTGAAGTAAATGCAAAAGAGGCCTCCGTTCGATAGGTACACCGTAGTGTACCCAGTGGCGGAACGAGGCACGCGGGGAATCCACGTAGTAGAGATGTTATTGTCCTCGGTGCTAACGCCACTATCCCGCTCTGTCCGCCATTGAGCCCTGCAACAATCAAACGCACTCCTCGTCGGCACTGGCAGCACTGCGGAGACTGGGAGCAAACCCATGGAAACAGCGACCTCTAATGGCGGTTTTCCACATCACATCGTCCCCTCAAGATGAATTCTCTCACTTAGTAGTTAAGATGTTTCGAGGACTTGAATGAACACATCAAACAATCACGTTCTTCATCATCTCATGTATTCTTATTGCAGTCATTATATACTCTCGATTGATACTGACCACGCCATCGTGTCACCAAATTTTTTTTCCCATTTTCCGTAAAATATTCAGGGTTTTGTGGGGGGTCAGGTTTACTTGTCCTCCTTTGGACTAGGTCTGAAGTGTTTGTTGTGTGGATCTGCAAAGCCTTTTGATTCCATTGAATGTCATACTGTGCATTACAATGCAAATCAAACGTACTTGTACGACGCAGTATCACATACAAAGGGCCTCAAAGGCCTGAACAGACCCGCATAACAAACGCTTCCAACCATTTTGGAGGACAAATAAAACTTAACATTTAAGGGAAAAATTATAAACCATAGAAGACATGGAACAATACGGGAAAAAGTATAAATACAACACTAAAGTCCTGATACAGTAATCATGAATTGACTTAACTTGACGAGCAGAGATGGCAGTAACGGTAGAAGTAGTTGTAGTTTCAATACCCATATTGACCACTAGAGGGCGCAACAAAGCCATAATTTCCTCATCCTAGCATCATGTTGAGTCAGGTCAAGCATTCCAGACACTCAGTCAGTTTTAATGAGTAAGTTGAGAATTACATCTATTAAATGTCATGAGCCCATAAATTGCCGAGTTAACAAATAAACAAATAGATTGAGATGGATTGAATTTCCATTTGTAAATATACAATACTGTGAAATCGATTTTGATGGAATTAAACTACACACATACGGTCATATTTATGGCTGTATATTTTTGCATCAGACTCTGAGATGCAAATAAAGTCAGTACTGATACAATTATGCTCTGACACACGCAAACAAATTGGTTTCATCTTGCACGATTGGAGCCTTTCCAGCCTTGGATCAAGAATGTTCTTTGGTCTGACAAGAGTTTCAACTTTAGCACAACACCATAACATTTTCCACCTGGAGAGCCAGAACAAATACCCTTTCTTTATCTGAAAAATACACCTCCACTTTTATTCAGGAGTCGTACAAGATAAGATACATTATACAGTATATACAAAATCTCAACATTAAAATATCAAAAGAGATAACAATACAACATTCTTTCTTTTTAATATATAAAAACTTGCATCTTGTTGTAACACAGGCCAGCAGCTTTAAACTAGCTTCAAGTCAGCCATCAGTTATTTCTTATGGAGGGGGATATTTATAATACAGGCTGTGAGGCTATTTTGAAAGAGCAGCATGCGCAGAGCATGTATAGGTTATTTATGTAAACTAATGCCTCAACGGTGTGTGTGCAAGTGTGAGTGTGTTTGTCTGGCACTTTTTTTGTAATTTCCTGATTGTTATTCATGCTATAACGCGACAAAGCAAATGGCCTCTAGCTAATGTGGAAATGGAAATGTGCGATTTATTGCACAATGTTCTTCAAACATACACACACACACACGTCTGAAACAGGTGTGTGGGAAGTGTTGGGTTGAGGACATTGCTGATTTTGTCTAGAAGTATCAGCATAAATTGTAGATTACTGACTTAAGTTATACCATAGAAGTAATCCAACCAAATCTACACTGTAACATCAATGTGCTTGGTATGTTGTAATGTAATGAGTCATTAAATTCCACAAAAACAAGAATCCCCTCCATTTTTAAAGAAACACATTTGATGCAGTACCATTTCTTAGTCCAGCAGTAATAACATAGTCCCAGTGTTGCATACTGGCTATAACTGTGTATGTCCACTGTTGTGGGTTAGTGGCGTTTCAGACAGTTGTGTGGTGTGCATTCAGCCTGCTCCTCCAGCTCCGGGCAGGGGATGCCAGCATTGGCCGGCCGTAAGAGGATGTAGCGGGTACGGTGGCGAACACCTCCTCTAGAGCAGGGGCCCAGACACAAACCCCATGACGACCAGAGGGACACCTCACAGTCCAGTGGTGTCGCTGAGTGTGCAGAAGAAACCAGGTCATGAGGATCAGGGTCAGAGAGAGAACAGAAGAGGTATTTAAAGTGATACCCCAGCAATTTTCAAAAAATGTCAGAACTTTTAGGTCATTTACGCGCAAACTAGGTCACTGATGTTTTTCCGCAGGTTTGAGCATTCCGGAGATATTTGGGATTCAGTTAAGCCTTTGAGTAGACCCTTATAGAAACCTGTGCTGAACATGCTGAAAAGCTGCACTACCTGAAGGTTTGGTAGATATATAATACAACATATAGTCACCAAGGTCTCAGAATGCCATTGAAACCTGAAACGTCAGTAGAAAATAGTGAAAGAAAATATAACGAGGCATTTACTATAATTGTAGCACAGTATTGTTCTATTTGGGAATCCACGAGGTACATTTAGCTTTTACTGTGATGTTGATAATCACTCTTTGCATTGTTGACATAATAGCACAGGGTTCCACAAGGGTCCATTCGAAGGCCTGGTAAGCAAATTCCAAACAGAGTCACGGAACGCTGAAACTTACAAAAAGACCTAAGTGGCGTAAATGATCTGAAAATCTCAGCAATATCACTTTAATGACATCTGTGCAGATACAGCAGCTGTGCCTTTTTGTATTGCATTGGTTTTTCAGCATCAGTAGAGCATGCATAAGGCTTTGGCATGGGGGTTAAATCCTATGACCTATGATAACCTTTGATTTGGGTTGGTAAATGTTAATGCATACAATAAAAAATGAATAAATACATTTTTAAAAATAAGGCCAAGTGTATAAATTGCATAATCAATTTAAAAAGTCACCACTGGATGTCAGAAGTGCAGTAACAGCTCCTGCTCTGCATTATCCCTAGTGTGTGTGTGTGTGCCACGTTGACCAATGCTTGATACTAAAAGCTGGCCGTTTCTGTGTTTTCTAATCTACAAATCAGTGCATTCCTTTGTAATAAACACACCTTGCTTACTTTTGTATGCAGAAATCAAAAGCACACATTCTTATAATCTCACCCGAGAAGTGTTTGGGACTGATGGAGTTAGGCAGAATGTGGTTGGACATGGGGATTTGCCGGTCAGATGATCTGCTCTGTTTTATCATCCTTATGCTGGCAATGGGTGGAAGGTCCTTCAGGCGTGGGTAGTAGAAGGAGTTGGCTGGATGATTGGGCATCTGAGATGTGATCTGAAGAAGGTGGGGAGAGAACAGTCAAGAGAGTCAGCCTGTCAGCCATAATTCACCAGGAAACCCAGAAGAATCCCATCAAAACTTCAAACACGGGAGCACGTGTGAGCGGGCAAGGATTGATGGTCCATTACGTAAGAGAAGCCGTCTTTACTTAACGCACATCAGGTCGGCTCTCAAACATCAGCAACGCTGTTGTTAAAGGAATAAAAGCAGGGTTTATCTCTTATCTGTCAGCTCACTTTTTAGTGTGAAAGGAGGGAATGATAGACGATTGAGTAATCTGGTGACCTCAGGAGTGATTTTAGTACATCATAAATTTCAGTATGGTAACGCCTGCCACACCTTTGTGATGTTTTCTTGGGGGCTGCTAGGGAAGTTAGGAGAAGAGAAAGTGAATCCACTGTCTGTCCCAGCATCATACGGCTGCAGGTCAACGGTCACTTCCTGTTTCCACTGGCTGCCCTCACAAAGGTTTAGGCTGTTCACACCAACAAACCAGTCGGGGCTGGGGATCACCTTCACCATCAGGGATAACTGGTGGAGAGAGAGAGACAGAGATAGAGAGAGTTTCAACTTTCCACTTTTATAACCGGGATTTGGTTAAACACACGGAGAGCGATATCAACTTTGTAACTAGTAGATTTGGGTGTGGGGGAACTGCCTGTGTGTATATGTATGAGCCCACTGGGTTTCCTGTGCTGGGTCAGACTTGTGTCTCCTTCATGATGGATGTTTCCTGAGAGTTGGTGACCTCATAAAGGAAGTGGCCTGGGGGTCAGCACATGCTGAGGTGGCAGCCGCCCAAAAAGCCAGTCCATTTGAAAATGAAGCCCTGTCTCTGATATTTAAGGACCTGGACTGAACTGCTGCGGCTCAGGATAGGGTGGGTGGGCTTGGAAGGATTTAGATGCCCGGGAAAGGGTGGGCTGCAGTTGAATAGATTTGGGAGTGGGGCTGGATGAAGAAGTGCTGGAACAGACATCAAAACAAGCCATCGGGGCGGAACAGAACACTTGGGACGGGAGGCAGGTAGAGTCAGCATGACACATGGGCTCTGTTTCTTGCCTATGACGCACGGCAAGAAAGAGGCTCACTCACAAGCAACTCTGTTCCTTTTCACAAACCTGCCCTGACCCCCTCCTTTCTTTCTTTATTCCTTCCTTTGCTTATTTTCCTCCCTCCTCTCATCTCTTTCAGCCTCCTCGAAAACAGCGGTTTTTCCAAGAAGACACTCTGCAATATCCATTGTGTCACTCAGCATGTGTGCTCGGGGATTGCTAGCTTCATCAGCCCATCGTGGTTTTACGATATACAAGCTGTCTCGAGTCAAGATAGTGACTCAAAACTCCCAGGATCCTTCTCACTTTTTCTCAATCACAGTAAATCATCCCCACAACCTAAAATAGAACAAACCATCATGCAAACCTGTTAGGTGGTAGTAGATGGAGCCAAAACAGTTAGGTTAGATCCTGGATCAGCAGTACCTGTTTTGGATTAAAGCTATAATAGTAATAGCAGGGAGTTGATGAAAATGGAGATATGAATCATTTGTGCTTTGGATTTTTGGGGCATTGCGCATGAATGCTGCTGTTTGAGGGTGGAAAAGAAAGAGCTAGGATGTATGGACTTTAGGTACATCTAAGTGTGTGTGTGAGTGTTTGTGTGAGAGAGAGAGACATCGTTCAATCATCGTCACGTTCTGCATAAAGTCACTGATTGCATACGCTGCTTTTTTTTGCCTTCCCGGCTCTGATCTAAAAACAGACGGACATATTTACATCCCGTCACAGACACCACAAAGATGATGAGCTGTTAAGCTTCTGTCCATGACAGGAGGTTACAGTACCAAAGAGCCCTACGAGCCAGTTGTTTATGATTTGAAGGGCCCACCAGTTCAGGCAGTGGAACAACCAATAAATAAATGTAGGTCACCAGACATTAAAGTAGTGCTCCTATTTCTAAAAGCCCCATAACGGCCCACCCATTTGCTTCCTGTCTTTCCATCGTCTTCCTCTCGCTTATTTAACAAATTCATAAATCTTCCCCGCAGTTAAATACCTCATTTCCCTCATTCCCACCTCGTGCTACAAAAACAGCAACTCCAGACAGACCCAATATTTTCTGATGATGATTTGATCGTATTTTATTTAGCACAGACATCCACTCTGGTTTATAAAAAAATGGAGTCGTGGTGGTCAGTCTACTTTTTTGGCTGGAGCTGAATAAAAACGCGTATGAAGAGCGGACTTGATGGTTGACGCATTATTATACAAATCATAAATGTTGATAATTGGTAAGAGTGTTGCATGTGATTGCTATGTGATTGCTATGTGATTGCTGTGTGATTGCTTATAGATGAAGTCCTTTACACTCGTTGCTGTTCTCAGGCTGTGCAAATGATTTACACTACAAAAAATAATGGTAACTCTCAAAATGAGCTGAAATGTAGATGATTATGTGGCTTAAAAAACTTTAAACTGGAGTTGAATTTTCAGATCTGGCACACGCTTCACTGTGAAATATGATTTTACATAGAAAATCATCCATACAGTGTGATTGGTAGTGGCGATGCTATAGCTCATCCCTGTGTGTGCATGGATCAGCCTGAAGCATTGGTTGAACTCCATCCCTCTGTCATTGTAATATCCCAAGCCATAGTTTGAGTTTGACATCCATAACAGGGACCTTAACTGTGCCCCGGCCCATGACTCAGTCTACAGATGTAAACTACAGCCGGGGGCCCCTCTCCTGAGCTCATTGAGTTTGGTGGCACAGGCAGCAGACACAGTGCAGACCATGCAGGATGGATGTGGGCGCTTGTGGCTGCAGGGCCTCATCACTTGGGTCTAAACATAGTCTGATTGGATCGTGGAAAGAACTGTGAAGTGTTTGGTCAGGGCGGACGGACTACATTACGGGGACGTCCGGACAGAGCCAGTTCGACAGATGCGGCCCGAACAGGGTCAGGTTTGTGTGGCTGGGTGCGTGTGACCATATGTGTGCATTTATGGAGGTGTATTCCTCACGTCTGGTGCCTACCAGTGAGTTACGGGGCAGCATGAGCAGCTCGGTGGAGCTGTGCCCGATGCCGTTAGGGATACCAGCTGTTCGGTACATGGCGCCAACTGAGCGTTGCTTTCTGGCCTCTTTGGCCGCCTTCATCAGCTCCACCGTCACCCCGACCTCAGCAAAGTTCTGCACCCCGACACTGGCTGCAGCACCCTCCTTCCACAGCTCAAAATGGCTATTATGGCTGACCGCTAAAGGGAGAGAAGAAACACAAGAAAAGGGAGCAGACAGTTACTGAAATGAGTTGCTTATTGACTGCGTTGCGTATCAGTGTCATTTTAGCGCCACAGAAGCTCAGCCAGACAGTGAGATCATTTCCACCACGGAGCCTCTATGCATTTCTACGACCGCCTCCAACTCCCCGGACTTAAACAGATCACGATGAAGGGATTGTCCACATGCATGTCTTTGGCATTATTGCACGGTTATAGTCACATCCCTCCTTCATCTATCACTGATCAAACCATAAAATGAGCCGGAGCTGCCAGCGGACAGCCCCGCCAGACAGCAGACCAAAAAAATTAAAACAATTTCGAAAGCCCTTGGAGATTTATACTCGTATCCCCTCGGTCCAACTGTGCTGTTTGCATCACATTCTCATATTTAGTTCTGGTTATCTATGAAATCTCTGAAGAGTCAACAGACTGAGTTAGGTTAAACTGTTTATACCGCAAGTCTTGGAGCTCCGTATTGAAACCCACAGAGCCGCGGACCTGGGGCCAGCGGTTTTCAGGGCAGAGGAAGGTTAGCCAGAAACACGCTGACAAATGCTCTGATGGTTCTGCCTTACCTCACTTTTCAGAGCTACTCACAGGCACACATGCACAGTATGAACTCAGACTTAAATAGTCCTGACACACACACATTGCATCGAGCCACGCACACTTCACACACTACTCCTTTCCTCCCCAAACTATCATTACTTATGCACCTAATTGCATTTCCATCCTAACAAATTTCCCACAAGTGTGAAGACCTTGAAATCCGATAGTGCGTCACGTTTGGGCCCTGCCAACAAATCAAAGCCCGCTCTCCGCTCTCGGTGAAATGCTTGTGTTTTGTCTTTTCTGACTGTGACAATCCCCATTCCCCCCCGACTGTGTCCTCGCCACTTTGGCCCCCCGTCTTCCCAATAAAGTCATTACAAAAGCCGTGACAGGCCCCCAAGCCCCCCTCGGCAGCTTATGCTTTTGGTTGTGCTGAGACGAACCCCATTTTCCTGTCTTCTCTCTGTCTCCTTTGGTCCCCTCCCAGTAGACTGTCAGCCCATTGAGGCCCCTGGATCTTGTGATTCTCTGAAGACAGAGTCCATTTCTTGGGATGCTGTAAGCCCTTTGGAGTGTTCCTGCCTCTATAAGGAGTAAGTAGGCCATCATCCTCTGGCAGGGCAACTGCACACCAATGAGAGAGCTGGAAACCAGACAAACCCACAGCTGCCTCAGACGGTGATGCACAAAAGTAGTTTAAAACACACACACACACACACACACACACACACACACACACACATATGCTAACATCTGCCATCCATCCCGTCTTCCGTGGTTTGGAAAAAAAGAAGAGGGGCTTGAATCCTTTTTTCTGTTCCTAGCTCTGAGGTAAGTGGTCTGACCCCACCACACCCCAGCTATCATCACCCACCTTCACCAGCCCGGGGAGCTCCGATCCAGTCCTCACCGCCAACACTGTGGTGAACCAGCAGAAATGTAGGAAAGAGTGTAGGATTGAAAGAAATTCGTGGAATATCAAACCTACATAAGCTGAGCGTCACGAAAAGAGAGAGAGAGAGAGAGAGAGAGAGAGAGCCATCTGGTTGTGTTTAGCCCGTCGTTCTCCTTTATCTGCTCGTCTTGCTGCTCTCTCAACCTCATCGTTTGTATGAATTTGTATGATGAGGCTCTAATCCTCGACACATAAAAACCTTTCACACTACTGGGACCTTTTGGGGAACTGAGGAATTTCTCCTTCGCATTCCTTTCACATTAAGGAATTCGAGAGCATTTCAGTTCCCGCGCCAAGGTCGGCGCTCTCCGATCCTTGAGGGACCGCATCGCAAGGCATCAGCTGATTTGTCAGGTGGGCAATTGGAGTTTGTAACATCCATTATTTTATTTTTGTTGACAGAAGAATTAACACTGGCGACGTTTATCAAAGGGATTACGATGATGATGATAATGATGATGATGATGATGATGCTTGAGGGAGCTCACACAGCATGCTAATACAACACACAACACAATGGATTCTACTCCGGGACTCAGGCCAGCAAACGCAGGTGTCGACTATATCGCAGGCTTGGGTTTGTTTTTCTTGGCAACATCGGACTATACGGCGGCCCCTCAGGATGGGGAATAGTCGGAAGTCATTTTGCCAGAAGTTAAGTTGTGTGTTTGTGACGCGAATGTCACAGTAAGGATGTCGGG
>OMNV01000052.1:2007-51273 GCA_900303265.1 Brotula barbata | reverse complement strand
TCGTTTCCATTGACTTTGGTGAATGAATAACTGAGCGAGCCGACGCTTTAATGGAAAGTTTGTGAATTTATCCACAGAAATTGAAGCTAATTCCATTAATCCATCAGGGACAATCTGTGCTTCACACACACACACACACACACACACACACACACACACACACACACACACACACACACACACAAAGGCATTAGGAGCAGATGACCAATATTTGCTGTGTATGGTTTGACAAAAGTAAAATAATAGCAGCTTGATTATCAATGGAGCAGCAATAATTGTAGCTTGATCAAAGATGCACCACAATGTTTTGGAAAAAAAGCAAAACAAAGCAAGTCACAATTAGACGGAGGCAATCCAATAATATTTCATTTTTAGAGAGAATGACAGATAAAAGTCTTTTTGAGGTTGCTGGTACAATCCCTGCCATCTGCCTGTGTCTAAATCATTTCACAGACACACACCTAACATTCTCTCTTCCTCCCCGTCCGTCCCATGTCCAAACCACCTGGTTGGTGTCAGACTCCAGCATGGCCTTTGACACACTTTCTCCTTTTAAAAAAAACAAACAAAAAAAAAAGGTTTTGTGACCCACTTTGGCAGACAGTTGAACGTTATCAGAGCACAAAGACAACTTTCACATGAGCTCCGCCGTGCACCGAGATAACCCACATCACACAAGTGCAGGTTCTGACCCATTGTACACTGATGGTCCGTTTTACAAGTTTAACCACTTTCCCAGCCCTGGTGAGATCCCGTAAGCAGTCCCAGCCGTCCTAAGAAAAATAATCCCCCACAGCCACCATCAACGACCCCCTAAACATCTGACCTGCCCAGCATGGGGGCCGACATGTGTGGATGAGGCTCTTTTGCTCTATTGAGCTGTTGCACAATCACAGGTGGGACTTAAGGAGCAATGAGCCAAAGTGTGTTTGAAGTGTGTGTGAATCAGGTCTGTAAAGACAACGTCTGCATCCTGGGCCTCCTCCAACGATGCACACACGTATACACACACACACAACATTATGTAATAGTTTTGTCAGCTAGAAAGTGTCCACTTAGTCCAAGTGTCCAGGAAGGACAAAAATTATAATAGGACAAAAAAAAGGACTGAAAAATAAAAAATAAAAATCAAGACTCTCCTCAATAATAGGTAACTAAAATTAAAGTATTCACCTCTAAATTTTATGGACTCCATGTTATATTTAACAACCTACAGCCAGTAGATACCTCAGGGTGCCTTTAAGTGACTGAACTTCTGCTTTTCAGTTACTTTACTCCATTTAAAGATCCTTGGTAATGTGCATGTGGTAACAATTTGGGGGCTCATTCTCCCTCTCAACTCTGCCCTACGGGTCCAAAGACCATATAGGACCGCCCTTTGTACATCTCATCTGCCCACTCTTAAACCTGAGCCTATCTTGGCACTGAGTAACCTCTTGATCCTATATAAAACTGAGAAACAGTGCAAGTAAACAATTTGGTTTATGACAAAAACTAAATGAGCAGTTGGACAGCAGCACGGTTACCAGTTTACAGCAATGGAAAAACAAGAATCGAGTGAATGTGTGGCACGATCTGCAAAAACTGAGAGGCCCGGAGGATTCGTCAGTCAAGGATAAAATGCATGAAGTGTATGCAAAGCACAGGTCGCAGAGTTTGTGAGACAAAAAAGAAGCAGGGCCTGGCATCCTCCCAAACAGCTAAGAGCATCCGGTGGGTGACCAAACTCAAGAACACAGGCAATGACCTTGAGGTGTGCCAAAAATTATCTACTGTGTCATGAGAGGAACTCATGGGGAGAACCTTTCAGCAGAAAAGGGACAGAAGGCTGAGCTTTGCAGGACTGTCCATCTGTGGAGCCTCACAGCATCACAGGGGACATGATGAGAGGAATCATACCACAAACACTGCAGTGAAAGTGTCCAGATGGTTCTGGATCAAGCGAGAACTGTGGGAGATTACTGCTAGGTCACAAGCTGAGGCCTGATCAAACTCAATAGTCTGGGTGAAAGTTTCTGATGTTCAACGTGAAACACCCAGTGACCCCCGTGAATCATCAATGATGGTGTATCAGCATCAACAAAACAACAGATCCTGTAATTAAGATGTTTTGTGTTAAGCTAAACCCATGTTCCGATCGACTACAGGAAATTATATAAAGCTCAGTTTAAAGTTTAACGAATCAACTGACTCTTCCATGGTGGATGGGAACAAATAGTGTAAAAATGTGTTATACAGCTGATATTTTAGAGAAAAAAAATCAGAGGGCTAATAGTTTAGTTTTTAAGATTTTATTAAAATACGGTGTGGAGTTTACCATCGGAAGTTACCATCACAAACATGATTGTTTCTAATAAAAAAGTAAACAAAACAAAAATTAAGCTTAAGAGCCTAAATACAGATTTTTTTTCTTGTTTTTTTGCAGTCTGGTGAAAAAAAAATCAATTCACAATGAGAGTGAGTGGAAAAACACATGTTCACATGTTGTAAAAATACATTTCCCAATTTTAACATTACACGCAGTCACTTTCAAACATTCACTCATTCATTCCATGTTAGATGGTTAGATGTCAGTGCCAAAAGAAAGCAAACAGAAAAGTTCAGACCTGTGCACATAGGGAACGAGGGAAAGCAGTTTTAAAATGCAGGAGGCTGTTCTATATTCTGAAGGGTGGGAGTGAGGGGGGGGGACTGTACGAGGGACAGACAGAGGGTAGCTGCTGGAGGATATGTGTGCATTTAAACCCTGAGAGAGAAAAAAGTGACCAATTTTTCACCATAAATTTCTGCTTTTTGACAGACCACACCAGTGTCCGCTGTGCCCCTCATAACCCCAATGGGGCTCTCGCCACACAATGAAAGAAGCTTTAAGAGCCCCGGAGAGGTGGTAGTGGTAGAGGTGTTTGGGGGCATTCTCACACCCAAGAGTGAAATATCAGCTGTGGCTTTTTCGGTTTTCTGCGAGCGTAATATTCCCCTGCGCTGTGCTTTTCTGTTAGCCTATGCATGAACACATTGCTGAGCTGACTCAAGACAAAAATCCAACTGTCTACATAAGACTGAAGACGTTTCATCTCTGAAGAGGACATGTGAGGTGCTCACGGAGGGGCTTTGCGTGTGGCCCTTTCTTTTTGACTGTGTGTGTCTTCTGACTTAACCTGCTGTGGTCAACTGTATTAAGGCAGTGAGTGGTTCCATGGCAACTTTCTATAAGAGCTACGTTTACAGGGAAAGATAAGGCCCAGAGGGTAGTGAGTGGAAAGGACCAAAACATTTATAAAGGGAGAAGGAGCTCTTGTTTTCTCTGAAATGTTTCAGTACAACATGTAGAACACAGACAGCATATCCATAAAAATTAAAATCTACAATAAAGCAGAATGGGTTTCATAACAGTGCACTGCTGAACTGAAAAAAAATATATATAATCATTATCAACAGCAAATTTAAGATTACTATTATGCTCATTATCCAAACTATGGGGGTTATTTTTAAAAAATATATACTCATCACATGACAGAGGAGCCTAATATCTCAGGACACAGACATGCTCCATGTCACTCATAGACTCTGAGGGAAAACTGTACATCACTGGAAACTGACCACGACAAAATGGAAACTTGGGTTGAAACGCTATGGGGGGAAAAGGCCAGGGAGTAGAGGGAAATAGCAAGAGGTTAAAGTTCATGTTCTCTAAGCCAATAGTATTTCCCCTAAGAATTACCTCACATGCACTATAGATAGAGCAGCATGACAATGAAATGGGGCTTAAAAACTAAAAAGAGGAACTATTTCTAATATTCTAGTAATCTAGCAGACCACAATGACTGCCATTTGCTTTCTCCTCATTTTCATTTTGCCGGTAATACGGAGGTCAAAGCACACAAATAGTCTGGTGTTAAAATGTCTAGAAATGTGAAAGCTTTGTGCTCAATTTTCCACGATGAGGAAATAAAAAGGTAAAAAGCAATACGACTTGGTTTTTGAAGCCTGAGTATCCAATGGTGACCTATAGCAAAGATATTGTCAATTCATTTTATGGGGAGACTTTTTTATAGTATCATCACTGCTACAATGTCACAACCCTTGTGGTAAAGAATAGTAAAAAGTATATAGAAAATCTGTACAAAAAGAAAAGGGTATGCACGGTACATTCAATATCTGTTACTGAGGTACTAGATAGGTGTTCCCTTGACACCAGGGCAACGGCATTAAAGAGTTAATCAGAGGGACAATTCCTTTGGAAAGACAACAGCTTGTTATAACAGGGTGAGGAATCACACACACACACACAAACCCACACACACATATACTATACAAACACACATACACACACCACTGTCATTAACAAAGCCAGCATGCAAGAACACTGTCCTCATGGTTCTACGGGGAATCTAAACACTGCTCTGTCCCCTCACAATTAAAGGGATTGGTGGATACATACTGGTTCACTGAGCAGGGTGGGCTATGACAGTGGGTGGTCAGGATGGAGGTGAGGGTGGGCAGTTGGTACTGTGACCTATGAAACAATAAGGCGGTAGTGGATCCCTGGTTGCCCAGCCTGTTTTAAATGTCGGCAGTGTGTGTTCGCATCAAGGGGATAATGTTCTTCATCACCAAAACTAACCTTCAAATGTCATCACGGAAATAATCCCCAGTCTCAAATGGTGTATTTACTCACTGAATAACAAGTGCGGCTCTCTCAACTCTAAGCTTCCGGACAGTGCCCTCTAGTGGTGAGATCCTGGGCGTGCACCAAGTGCAAGCGATTCTATTGACACCTCACACGATGTTTGAACTTCTAAGAAATCTGCTCTTTGATAAGTCTCTCAGTACACGTCAATGACAACATTTTACAGCTAGTCACACTAAACAGGAGGTGACCCGCGATCACATTGTTCAATAAATGAGTAGTGTGAACTGAACAAAATAAAATGTACTTTGCCAGGCTGAGAGAGCTCCACTGACGGTATTATGGATCCTTGTGCTGAGCATACTGACAACAGTACCAGGGAAAGAGGGGAAAAAACTGGGCTGTGGTTAGCCAGACGCCTGGTGGAAAAGACAGGTTGTATGTTTGTGATTCTGTCTGGTTTACTTTAGTACACATTTCCCCACCATAAGAAGGCAGAGGCGAGAAAACAAAAACAAAATAACAAAGAAAAGAAGAAGAGAGCAGTAACATCAGCCATTAATGTACATAGGGGGTTTCAACCTTTCTGCCTCTGTGCCTCAACTGGTCAAATTCAGAGCAGGACACCTAGAGGCAGCAGGCTGAGAAACCTCACATCAGAAATGCTATTTTTACAAACAAACATTAACACCTACAACCATAACAGATCAATTTCCATTAAAATGACAACAGCCAACTAGGAAATAAACCAATCCAATCATTGAATCCTTGAGAACAGAGTTATTGCTGACGATGTCAGGGACTGAAGGGGGTGGCAGGTGGGTGGGAGGGATTTGCATGTTCTGGGGTTTCTGCCATGGGAGAGAGAGTGAATGGGGACAGGGTATTGTGGATAGGTCACTCCTGGGCTGGTTGTATGATCTGAGAAACTGGGCTGTGTAGATCAATGTCTGGTTTAACTGGTTCTGCCAATGTACTGGAGAATAGGGGTGTGTCTGATGCTCGGAAGGTGGGTTGGGGAGGGGGAGGGGGTGTTTCCAGGATTGACGGAATGTGCTGGTGGTGGCAGGGGCGCTATTGATCGGAGGGGATGTCTCTGTCGGCCTCGGCCTTGGTGGGCTGCCCTGGGGATGGGGCATGGGGTGGATGGGAAACAGGAGCAATGCCATGCGCCAGGGTCCCTGAAACCAGGCTTTCCACCCCTGCGCCAGCCCCTGGGAGACCCCCTGCAGCTGCAACATTGATCAGACTTGCTGGGAATCTGAAAGATAGACAACAATTGTATGATCCGACTGTTTTGGTAAAAACTATACCAAAATATTACCTGTACAGTTAATGGATTGATTCAGGTAAAAACACAGCACAGAAATCCATATTCCGTCATATGTTCTAGTCCAACATTTGTTCAGTATTTCCTCATCTCACCTGTAAGTTGGAGCTCCGTTAAGTTCTGGGTGAACTGTGGCTGCCTCCATGCTGGGCCACTGAGAGGCTGCCATCAGATACTCCTTATTCACACAGTTTTTCAAATTGTCTGGGATACGCCCTAAAACAGGAGAAATGGAGCTACTTCCTATAGATCTTCCAAAAGTAAACATTGTTCATGCCACAAGTTAAATAATAATAATTTTCAGGAAAGCTACTGGCTTATTCCTATTTAGTGAAAATTCCAACCCATGGCTTATGTGTATGAGTCTTACCAGTGATGGCACGGCGCACCTCCCTGGCTGCCTCCTCACGAGCCTCCACCGATGCCTGCTCACTGTACCAAGATGTGTGAGGGGTACAGATCAAGTTGGGGGCATCTTTCAGAGGGCCTGTTGAAAAACTATTACAGCAGAGAAAAGATGCCTTGAGAAATGTAGAGTAATGTTGAGTGATGAGAGTAATAAAGTTGCAAACCACATATGTCTACAAGTGAACGTAGAGCAGTGTAGTCTCAATGTTACCTGAACGGCTCTGTTTCATGGACATCTAAGGCAGCACCTCGTATCCGGCCCTCTTTCAGGGCCTGAGCCAATGCTTTCTCATCAACTAGACCCCCTCTAGATGTGTTTACCAAGAAGGCTCCCTGACGCATCTATAGCAGAGTAAGAAATGGTATCATAAGACCATGTTCAATATGCCAAAACGGAGAGGGGTGATACTTTGTACAATGTGTAACATAAACCAGTGTTTCTCATACGGTAGCGTTTTAGCATAAACTGTGCTTTATTCTCATTTCCAAAATAACTTGGAAAATAATATACTTTTCCCATGGCAATCTTAAGACCTTGATATGATAACAATCCTCTTTTAAATTTTCAACTACCTAAGTATGCATATAAATTACACCCACAATATGGTGTCAAATATCATTCAGGCCAAATAGATAGAATTAGATATTCTTTCAAACTATCTGAGTGTCATACTGTTTAAGATCACCGTTTCCAAAAGTTGTTCCTAAAACACTCACATAGCTGACAAAATTCTTCTGACAAGAATTTTGAGCGATATATACAAGCCAAATGTTTGCATACTATATAATTGAATACTATAATTGTCTCAGATACTTTATTTTCTGTTGATGCAACTTTCAAGGAGGTCAAAGCAAGGTATTTATTTGCTTCAATGTCATGCACATTGAACTGACAAGTCTTTGAATATTTTAAAAGTTGATGGGACAAAAGGAAATATAGCTAACGATGAGTATAACTGGCACAGAATTTATGGTTTGCTTATTAAATAGGGCATCATTCCCACCTGTTTGATGGTGAAGTCATTAATGAGGTGGTGGTTGTGCTCGTTGAGGCTGCAGTGCAGGGACACACAATCCGAGTGGATGAGCAGGTCCTGCAACGTAGCCATGCGTTGCAGTCCCAATGAACGTTCCACACCATCAGGCAAATAGGGGTCATAGAAGATCACACCAAAACCAAACGCCTTGGCCCGGAGAGCCACTGCTTGGCCAACACGCCCTAGAAGGAAAATTGAGACAGTTGGCCATTGAACTGATCTATGTGGAGCTAACCAAGTCTTGATTGGAAATTTTTTAATGAAGCATATACATTAAAACACTCCTGTATAAAGTTTGTCCCATCTATAACAATACATCACAAGTTGAACAAATTCCTTCAGTGCAAAATTATATCTTCAACTTTAATATATGTTGACTAATTAAAGTTGATTAAAGAATATTAAATGGCATAACTTTTATAACTTTACACAATAACTCAAGACACCTACATTAATAATCTTCACCTACCTAAGCCTATAATGCCCAGTGTCTCCCCTCGGATGCGAGCGGCACCACCGGCCACCTCCCTGATCTGCTCCACACTCGAGGCTCGAGTACCCTCCCTTAGGGCCTGGTGCATCCAAGTGACTCGCCTGTAAAGGTTGAGGATCAGACAAAGGGAAGTGTCTGCTGTCTCCTCCACTGAGGCTGCTGGCACATTACAAACAGCTATGCCTTTATGGACAGATGGAAAGAGGAAAAATTTATTTCACTTAGAAAAACCCCCCGAAGTAAAATCACTTGATGACTGCTACAAGGGGAGCCATTGAGCTACCTAAAAGTTGCAAGACATATTTATTCCACAATAACCCATGAATACAATTGGTCAAAATCTGGATTAACTAACTACAGATTCTTAATACACATAAAGCAATTAAGTCATATTATTATTATGAGGGCAACAAACAATACTATTGCCTCACATCAAGTAGATTGTGGGTTTGAAGTCCATCCACATGCTAGTCTAACCTAGGGTCTTGTTTCACAATAAGAGGTATGTACTCTAATGAACTTGATTAGTTCAATGCTTTATCTTAAAGTTTATTGTTTTGAGCACAAATATGTATAATATTCCATCCCCTCACCCAGTTCTGCAGCTGCTTTGACGTCAACGTTGTCGAACCCGGAGCCAATCCTGACAATTACACGGAGGCCTTTAAACTTTTCCAGGTCATCTCTGGACAAAGTGATGGTGTGGTACAACAGAGCTGCCACTGCCTCATTTAGCACCTAGACACATGGATTTTAAACACCTATTATAAATGTCCATCCCATTGAACCACACTTAACATTTAAATATTACACCGCTTTCAAAAGAGTGAAGAGCATTTAGGCCACACGACTTGGTTGTCAATACTGTCATGAATTATGATTGTGGTAGACAGATATGTTTGGGTGAATGTTTTGAGACAATATTTGAAATCTTAGTTTTTATGGTAATGAGGACCTCTACACAAAGACAGAGGACTGCCATATATTTATTTTTTCTGTATATCGTATTGGGTTTACTGTAGTTACTATTCTCTTTTTAACTACTTACTTGTGGGTCATGAATCTTGATTATCATGTGTGCGTTATCAGTGTGAATATGTCGTCTACCTTCTCATGAATTTCTTGTGTGGACTGGGCATCACAGAATGCTACTGTAGCCACGTCTTTGAGAATGGGCATTTCCACAGTGCAGTCGCGCCCATCCAATAGGGCCACCAGTGGCCGTGGGTGCATTGGCCCGTTTAGGATGGGTGGGCGGATACCTGGATCAAGAAGGAAGGCATTACAGCTTTTGACACGTTTGCGCTCAGACAACAGAAAATGGCCTTTATAACCTGAAATGTCACGACGCTAATAACCATGCCCTTTCCAAACTATAGTTACATACCTGCCAAACTCTAATAATAACAAGATATCCACCTCCACCATCGCCGTAAGAAAATGTAATGTTTGTGATCTTATGAGGGCATATTAAAGTGTAACTGAAGCTGAAATAAAGCACGGGCACGGCTTTCAGCATATTCAGTATTGATCATTGGCTCTGGTTCTGTTGAAAAATGCATGGAACCAAATCACTTCCTGTGGCTTTTTCCCCAGCTTCTCCATACATCCACACAGTCGACTATATGATGCAGTTTGTCTTGATTCTGAAATCTATAACTGCTGCCCAGAAACTTGACCTACGTACTGTATGAGATGAGTACACACAGAGAGGAGGGGTCCTGGGTGGGAGAGAGAGAGACTGTGACAGCTGGGGGAGGGGTGGAGAAACTGTGGGGTGTCTCAAAGAGGAGGTAGTGAGGGTTCACTGTGGTGGTGGTGGGGGTCTGAGTCATGACCTAAATTCTCCCCTCTAAGAGACTAGACTTGCCCTCTCTATTTTACTGCCTCGTGCCTCCCTTCAGGTATAAACATATACACACCTTCCAGACAGCATATCCCTTTTTTCGTTCCTTCAAATGAAAGTCATTTTATGCATATAAAATAAATAAATTCCACATTTCAGCCGGTGCAATGTTGCCAAACTACAAGACATGCATACTATATGGGTGACAATTATTCATATCATCTAATTCTTTTTATAGCTGCCTTTCTCTCTTCCTCTTCACAAATCTTGGGTTTGAATAACACACATGCACCACTACACAGTACACTTGCACACACTATACTGCCGCTGTTGTATGACAGGTGTGTGTGTGTGTGTACACGCTCTGGCGTGGGGGTATCTAGCTGGCACATGTACTTGGACAGAGGGCAAGAGGTAATTATGAGACTACAGAGAGGGGAAGGGAGCCGTAGCTGAGGATGGAAAACAAATATTGATGAACACTTCCTTTAACGTTGAAGCATTCTAAGCAGAAAAAATTAATGCAGTAATAACTATACAACATGGTACCCTCACACTATAGCACATTAAAATGCACTTCGGCAGTGCGAGTCGCTGCTACAATAAGAGCATTTTATTGTGCTCTGTGATGATCAAAATGCCTTGAACAAGTGAAAACGTCGAGAGGCTCGTACATTGTAAAAAAAATCCCAATAGGACTCATCACAAACAGCAACTCTAATAAAGGTGCTGCCAAAATATATTAGCAGGCCTACACTCACAGTAATATGAGTAGAGGACACTGGCATACCCTAGGCCTACGAAGCACAAGCATGGCTGCACACACAATACAATTCATTCAGTGATTCATTCATTCTCCCTCCCTCGTTCTTTCTTTCCCTCGCTCACTCACTCCTCCACCACCACCACCTCCTCCTCCTGCTGCTGCTGCTGCTGCTCTCTCCCTCTGGCCACTGTTGGAGGAATAAGAGGTGAGGGGGGAGGGGCAGCACCCGATGATAATGCAGCAAGCAGCGGTACTCCACCCAGACGCAGCCAGACACACACACACAGCTATTCAGTTCCTTTTCAAATGACGAATACACGCTGAACACAAAAGGATAGCCACACGTACATGAATACACCACTCTGAAAACCTATCTCTTCACACACGGTTTACGAATTTCATACAGATATTAAAATGAAAAACACATGAGCGCCGGGCCTAACCTTGCATTATGAAGTCTGTCAGCCTGTCTTCCTCTCTCTCTTGCCTTGCTCTCCCTCTATCGCTCTTTTTTTTTCTCCCTCTCTCTCTCTCTCTCTCTGTCAGCCTGCTCTTGGCTGGCTGGTTCCCAGCTGTCATCCACGCCCAGACCCTCCCCCACAGCCAACCTCCAATCACAGGGGGCTGCATTTAGGGCCAGCCAACCAGCAATAACCTCATTAGCATAGAAGAGGCTGGGGCTGAGGGAAGCTCTGGCTGTTGTTGTTTTTTAAAGAGACAGCTGGCCCATTTCCCCGTAGCCACGGCCACGACCCTTCACCTTGTCCTCTCCCTTTCGCCTGTCTCCAGAGACTCTGCCAGACTGTTCCCTCCATTTTAGCTCACTATTATGTCTGATCTCTGTCATCTACTCACTCAGCAACAGTGAGTCATATCTGGTGAACTTTTGGGTATCACTAATAACGTTGGTTTCAAATTTAGTGCAAAGTGTCTCCTTAATTCCTTTGATAAAAAGCAAAAGCAATTTTTCTTTGCGCAGCTCACACAACAACATAAATTAAAACAAACACCAATCACCTTCACCCTCCCACCCGTGAGACATACATTAAATGACTAAAACTCAAAATTTCTAAAGAACATATTCAGTGCAATCATTAAACAACAATATTGTAGCAAGTTACTTTAAACCTGCGTTGTGGCATTTCAAAATGTTTGAATGATGCAGACAAAATATAAATCTTCCAAAACATCATACTCATCATAGCTTGATTTGTAATGGTTGACATTTATATTACACACGAATAACATTGAATGAGAAACACTTTTGCCTGACATTTTTCGTCCGTACTGTAGATCTATTCATGCAAGAGGCAGCATTGTCTTCTCCATGTTCTTTAAAAGTTGTGCAAGATTGCCTAAATGCGAGGGCTGCAGAGGACCAGAGACCACATTACTATGGTGACATGTATCAACACCAGCGACTGGCCAGGGCCTATCTGTATTCTCACAATTTGGCCAATACAATTATAAAAAATAGACAATTAATTTTTCTTTATTTTTTTCTTCGTTTGAATAGCAGCAATTACAAAATTAATTTGAAATTTGAGACTTCAAAACGTTTTCCCTCTTTCTTTTACTGTGACTTTTCCAGGGGGGGGGTTTAAAAAAATTCTGTGACCACCACACCAACTTGTATAGGCTACAAGTAGATAAAAAAAGAATTTACACTGCACAACCAAATTGTTTAACTGACTACGTAAGATTCCCATGCAAAAGACAGTTTTAAAAATGCTTTTAAAACATTTATATTAAAGCCAAACTTGAATGCCACTGCTCATTTACTTTATTGTACTTTGTGTATGGAAAAGAATGAAATCTCACCCTCACAAATGCGGTCAAGTCTCTGCCGCTTGACCTGTTTGTGTTTGTCCATCAGAGCCATAGACCACAAGCAGTCTGAACCTGGGACAGAGAAGAACAGATCCAAGTGCTAGGAAGCCCCTTTAGAATAATCCAATCAAACACACCTGAAAACACAGGTACACAGCAGTCAACAACACTTCCATTGCCCATTCCACTGCCATTAACAGGTTTTTATTTCTGGAGTAGCTACATTAACCTGTTTAACACTGGTATATGAATTGGAAATGGAGGGCACTTTGAACAACTTGGATCCATTTATTATCAAGAATTTGGGATACATTTAATTGACATTTCCCACTAGTTTTCCATTAATAATCAAGTACGCCACATAGTAAAGGCATAGAGACACAAACGAAAGAAAAAAATCTTGAAATTAATTATAGTAGCCCTTCACACCCATTTCATTTCCCTTGAAATCTTAGTTATTCTAGAAATGTTGCATTTAACTTTCTCCAGATATCCCCAGCACATATTTGACAGCACTGGAAACTTTATATATTTATATATATATATATTAGTTTAGATTCAACAGCCTTCACAGAAAATTATAGCTGAAAATAAGACACACCATAGACACTCACCACTCTTTGTGCCAACCGGCTTGACAGCTTAGTGTACGCTGTAAACAAAGAGTACATACACTTAAGAATACAGATTAATCATACTAAACAAATTATAATATAGCAGGTGACTGGTTAGGAAAAAACTAAAATTCTAACAGAATAACTGTTTGCAGGACTCGACATGCAAATTAATTTTGTGATAACTTATGTGATAGTAGCACTAGTTTACTAACGTTGGTGTAATTGTTAGCAAATACAACTCAAAATACCTATACAAACGCCGTCACAAGTACCTCAACCTGTAAATGAGTATACATCGTGACCACAACTATCGTTTTACAGTGTTTATCGCTACTTACACTAACAACGGTACTTCATACTGTGAATTCAACAGCACAAGACATCTTTCCACCGCCACTATCTTTTAACAGATGTGATGGGTTGCTTATTTAAACGGTAACTTGTGAAATGAATGGAACCGCTAGTGACCATAAACTCCTCACCGTTAGCTAATAGCTAAAGGTGCTAATCAGTTTCTTAGATATTAGTACCTGCTGCTTCAGGTCGAAAACAGATACATTTTTCTGGTCCGAGCTTAATCTTTATAAGATCTGAAAAATTATTCTGCTCGTGTTAAGTGATAAACCCACCACACGCACTTTTGTTTCTTCTAAGTTGGCTAAGCTAACTTATCGCAACCCTGGCTAACCCAATAGCCGGTCAGCTAGCAAGTCAATGTTGGCTAACCCAAACAGACATTTCCAGATAACTTTAGTACTAAGATAGCTGTCGTTTAAATAAAAACCAAAAATTCTTACTAAATATTTGACCCGCACACCAGTTCGTGTTACTCAGCTCGTGAACAACTTTGTTCGTTTTCATCAGAACATACATGTAAGTAGACGTTTGCAGCTTCGCTAATGTTAGCTAGCTAGCGCCGTTAACTAGCGTGCCGCTGCGTGTGGGAGATGCAGTCAGAGGGGGAGCCCATTTCGTCCGATTTGTTATCAGCGAGTGGCGCTACTATGTGAAATATTTGACACAAAGGCCACCAGAATGGCCTAAATTCACAGGGAAACGCGAATCAACCTTGTAGTTGAATTCAATTAGGACTACCTAAGACCCCAGTGACCAAATGTTACAAAAACCGTGGATTATTTACCCCGAATAAACTCTTTGAGGAGTGCTGAGACAGTGTGCGTGCGTCGGTGGTGTTCCCTCTCTCCCGATCGCCATGAAATCAGACAAAAGAGGAAGTGGCTTGATGTTGGGGGGTCAGAGCGTCTGTGAAAAGCGTCGGCGTACTGCAAGGAGCGCCCTCACCTTCCATGGCGGAATGGCTAATTATTCTGATAGAATCTCCATTTGTCATGAACACTGGAAACTTTGACTGCCTTGTTAACGCTACCTGTTCTGACTAGGTAACCCGCCCTTACCTATAAGTACCTGTTTTTTTTCTTTCCCAGCTCAAAATGAATATGTTTGTGTTGTGCGTAATTATAATCGTGAGGCATTCTGACTGCATTTCAGCAGAATATTTACACGTTAGTATATGCACTCAGTGAAGCGAACTGACAAAATGTGGCGCATTTCTGTTATAAAGTATTTGTTAGTCTTCAATTAACCGCTAGGTGTCACAATAACCACTATTTTCTCAGCATATGGATTGGCAGTAATGACGAAGTACCTCAAAGGGATATTTGAGTAAAAGTACAGATATCCAATGCAACTTAGACTAAATCTATCACAAACAGTAAAAACTCAAACTGATAAAAACCACCAAAACTAATCGTACTGTTGCGATTTTTTTCCAACATCACGCGTTCAATAATAATAATTTTTAAAAAATCAGTCTACGCCATCTCCTTGTCTGCATATTGAAAACATCAATATTTTATAACAATAACATCAATATTTAAAAAATAATTTTGTAACAAGACCCATTTTGACGAAATAGATTTTCCCTCAGATTAGTAATGATTTGCAAAAATATTGATTCTCACCTAAAAAGTTCCCCATACTTGAGTGCTAATTAACCCTATTTTCAGTGAAGGGTTGGCATGCCACTACTGGCTGAGCATCAGAATTCCCCTTCCTGTCTGACAAAAATATATTTAAAAGGAACTAAGACATGACACTCATTAGAAAACAATCATTCTCTATTAAATTTTATTGGTACACAAATTGTGCAACAGGAATAATTCCACTTGAAAACACATGAAAAGTCTATATCTGAAAGGCCACCAAATCATCAGCATCTCCACTGCCTTAATCACTCACAAAATTAGCTCCCATGTGTTCTTACTGTATCCACTGTACAGTACATAACATTGTGCCCAATTGAGTCCAACTGCAGTCTTGACTCAATTATTAAACTATGATAGTGCATGTACCACTTGCTCAAACGCATATTCATCTGCATAAATATAGATTGCAAGGGAAATGTTGAGCTTTGAAAGAGCACCAAATGTGTATTTCAAGCTTAAGTCATTTTACAGTATCATAGTATTTCTGCAGACAATAAGTGTGTTAATGTCTCTTGTGTAGAAGAAAATCTGAGCAAAAGGGACCAATCATATTTGCCACTGCAGGAGAGTTTCCCTTTGGTGCAGTGAAGTTATTTTATGCAAATTAAATTAATGGCAGAACAGTCAAAAGTCAAATGCTGTAGCATTGTGGAATGTATCTTGGGTGGAAAAAAATATCTGAGGATTTAAATGGAGAATTATTTCATGTAAGTTGAATTACTGAAATTAAATGCCGTCAGCTCAGAAAAGGTGCAAGTCCAAATTCAGCAGCACGTGCCACCACAAATGTCTGATGGGAAATTTAGGAATGCTTACCTCTATGCCATTTGCTGATGGCTTTTGCTGTGTATTCATTTTATTTCTGGGGTAATCGTCATAATATTTTGCTTGCTTCAGTATACAGTACATTGATCACTATGGCTGAAAATCAAGATGCATATAAATGGCTAAAGCTGAGTAAGACTTGTGCACGCAAACTCTCTTATGGCGCTTTTCCACTGGCTTAGTATATCACAATGTATCCATATATGTGCTAACCAATAATTGTATGAATTTCCACTTTCTGTTCAACAGGTGATATCATTCCCCCCTCCCAGGGTTAAAGCCATGTAAATAACCTTTTGCAGATACAGAACATTTAGCCATTTCTTCACCGTTACAGACATTTTGTGTAACAGAATGACAAGCTCCACAATCTTCCTGCAGAAGGCACACGTGCGCACCCACACACAAGACTCATTCTCCCACATGAGAAGATAGGCAGTGGCTTTTAACATGCCATTTTTTATATGGAAATATCCTGCAGCAAAGGTTCTGAACAGATGCACCCTGTTCAGCATGGCATGGGATACCGAGCTGTATGGAAAAGCGCCATTATTTGCTCATGCATTTTCATTTCGAGTGCTAAATGGGAAGGCACTATGACACTCTTGTGACATATTGAAGTGAGCTTGTTCAAGTGTTACAATCATAATATTGTATTTTGATACCAGTGTCTTGTTTCTTGATTATGAATGCCCAACATATAGGATCACAGGCATCTGCTAGAGGAGCAAACAAAGCCTACATGTGTGGTCAACGTGGCGATGGATGCAGTTGATCACATGGGGAGCACAAGAGAAAGGTCAGTTCTCCTCTATAAGGTTCAGGTCCAGTTCTGTGCAGTCTCTTTCAAAAACAGACTTTTGTCCCCCATCCTTAACAATCCTTTTACTTTTATCTTCGTCCTCATCCTCCTCTTCACTTTCACTCAGGGGTCCAATGCTGGCCCGTCCAAGGAACTCAGCAGGGGAAAAGGCTGAGTGCTGCACTGCCTGGGAAGATGATGGAACTACGCAGCCACTTGTTCCACACAGTAAGGAGTCTCCATTACCAATCTAGGCAGAGGTAAGAAGCATCAGGATTGTGTCACAATTCAGCAACAGTCACCAGCATCACATTTGTCAGTCCAACAGCCAAGAACTTACTTATTGTGCAGGAATGACAAGAAATGAATACATGCAAAACATTAAAAGCTTCCTTTTTAATTAGAATATACATCTAAAAAACAGAGTCAACCATGTCTAAATAATGAGATCAGAGGACCACTTCTCACTAATGAACCCAACATAATCACTGTTTAAAAAGATGCAGTAGAGCTGTAGGGGTAGAGTGTTTTTAGCAGTGCTCAGCCTGGATTGTCCAGGAAGGCATGCTACTTACACTAACAAGTACGCATTGAAACTATTCATCAACAGTTCAATATACTGTAGCTAATTTGACAGCCGATTGTAGTTTCATACAAACCTGTGTCATTTTGCTGAAATCGAGGCCTGGCCTGGAGCAGGGCAGAACATCTGGGTCATGTCGTCGCTTCAAGCGAGGCTTGCGCATGTCACAGGGTTGAGAGTGGCAACGTGGCAGAACTGGACGCATGTTACGTCTGGAGGAAGATGGCGTACTGCAGGCTGAGGTGGGAGATGGAGAAAGGGTTGGGGGCTCTATGGCAGACCAGCCAGATGTCAAAGCAGACACAGGAGAGGGCTGGAGGGGCAGGAGCAGAGCAGAGGTGTCCTGAATATGCACAGGAGACAGGGAGAATCGGCGCTGCAGTGCTGAGCGAGAAACGAGGGGAGCTGGTGAAGAGGAGCAGGAGGAAGGGGTGGGGAAGCTGGCAGAACACGTTCCCTTCAGTGTGTCACAGGGGTCCCATGGGAAACTCCATGGAAGTGGCGAGTCAGAGGACAATGCTAAGCTAAAGAAAGTAGGACTGGAAGAGGAGTGCAGGGAAGAAGAGGTGAGGGAGGAATTGGGACCACAACGTGGCAAAGGGCTTGCTGCAGACCCTAAGCAGGCTGCTGCTCCACTTTGGGAGCCACGTTTGACAGGGGTCCAAACCTTGGAGGCACTAGGATGCCAGTTGGTGCGGCACCGAGACAGGTCCTCTGGAACGGAAAGGGAGCGGCAGTGGCGTTTTGGAGGAGGTGGAGGAGGAGGAGGAGAACCCTGTAAAGCCTCGTTTGTGGTTGATGCACCCAGATCTTCAGGTCTGTGGGCATGTTCTCTGCATTGCAATGGAGGCCATAGGGGGTCTAAGCCACTGGAAGCATCCAGAAGCTGGGCTTTGGAGGAAGGATGTGAGATTAAACGGGCCTCTGAAAATGCCAAGAGATTAAGACGTGACAGATATCCTCGCAAATACCGTTTAAATGCTACACCCCAATTAATAAGCTTACCTGGTGCTGAACCATATGCACTCCACGAGACTGTTGGACTGGAACCCACAGCCGGTAAAGTCTGAAAAAATATACACATTTAAATAAAATGAATAAAACAAAGGGCAAAATTAAAGACTGTGAGTTTGGTATATAACTCACCACATTGAATGAGACAGCCTTGTGATATGGCTCTTCCAAACTCTGCTTACGGAGTTGCTCTGTTATAAGAGTCACCATAATTGTAGCTATGGTCCAGATATTAGCATGGACATGAGGAGACTTACTGAGGGCAGGAGGGATTTTTGTTTGTCAGATTCCTGGCATGGTTTGTGGTGTCCCCTCCACACCTCAACCAGCCAGCCTACCAACTTTCTCACCACGGCACCAACATCTTCAGGACATCTAGAAGGAAACAGATAAGACATGGGATTTGTATGAAATATACTGCCAGTGATTAACTTAATAGGCAAAAAAATGTAAATGTGCAAGGTCTCAACAACCAGTGGTTTTCAAAAGTTTATTTAACAGATCTTTCAAAGTACAGATGAATAGTTCAAATGTTGCTGAGGGAATGTTAGAAATCCCCCACAACACACAGTTCAAAAACATTATCACAAGAAGTCCACAAACTTCATCACCAATGAAAAGCAATGGTAGAAGTTCACTTTCACAATGGCAGAGCACACATGTCCCAGAACAAAGAAGCACTTCACATTCCATTATGCACACTTAATAAGTGAACAAGCATTTCATCCCAGTATTACACAAAGTCTAACCAGTGATCATTTTGAAGAACACACAAGATGGTCCCCAAAAATCAAAACTTCTGGGGTAAGACATCAAGCAAAGGTAATTGGGATGACACAAAAAAAACTGAGGGCTCTAAAGAGAATGGAAGGGGGAGGGACATAGGAAGAGGGAGAGGATGGGGGTTGTGTGAAAAATGAATGGGCTAGGGGCTGAAAACATGCCATAGTTTCTTTGTGAGGGAGGAGAGAACAAAAAGTGACCAGGTCTCGAGATCTCACTGAGAACGGGAAATTCAGAGGAATACATAACTGGTTAAGTGTCCATAAAACCGAAATGTTTCCGTGTATCCGAGCAGAGCAAATGGATCTTTAAAGATTGTGCAAGTGTATTGCACTGACTCATACTATGAACCTTGTCAGCCTGCTTCACCTTTACACTGCTGTATTACAAATTTTGCCATCTCAAACCAAAAGTAAAAAAGATAATCATCTCCACGATATGCTTAATCATTAACACATTGTGCAAATTAAATGTGCACAGTATCTTATGTTCACAAAAGTACGAGCAGAATTGACAGAATATATATTGTATTCATTAAACTTTTTGTAATGCCTCTTATTTTTAAAGCTAACTTTAGGAATGACTGGTTTCCTAACCATTAAAATAGGAGGAACTGCTGCTGCTGCTGCCGGCCCTGACAGATGTGGCCTTCAGGGCCTTCCTCCTTGTGGCAAACAATGTTACAGGGCTAGCCTAGTTCCACATGCCAGAGAACGAGCTTGTTCACTGGCACATAGCTCTTCATCCTATGACAGCAGCTTTTGAGGCCCGTTAAAACTGAAGCTCTGCACCCAAAATAAATGTGTTAGCCATGTACCCAGACTCAGGTTCCATGTAGTGTAAACGTCCTGCTGATTCAAAGTTTTATGTGCTCATGCCTGCCTATAAAGTTTGACGCCAATACAAACTGGAAATGGCAACGAGGCGCCACTCACGATGACTTACAGATCCACATGTATAACATATTCCATAATTTTAATAATAAAAGTATGACAAGACTGCTGACTCAAGGCCAGATTTAATCACTGCCCGTTTTTGCTGCGAACCAACACGCAAACGAGTTTAAGACGGCGTTTGCCCTTATCAAAACAACGTATTATCGTTAGATAATACAGAGCTATAGCAACACAGACCGCCTCTGACACTATGTGGTTCAGTAACTTTGGACTTAAAAGATGATGATGGTGAGACATTAGCTGTGGGCTAAGTTAAATAGTTAGCTAGCTCAACAACACGATGTAGCCTGTGTAACATCACACTAGCTGGTTCTGTTAGCTGATAACAAGTGCCTGGCCGACGAGCGTTAGTTTGCTTACATTCTGTCTGTTAACTGCCAGTTTGCGACTTGTCATTCCTCCTTAAAATAATTACAAGTCTCAAACGTTCAATATGAAAAATATACCACTGATAAAAAAAATGGACTGATAACATAGGTGAAACCCGGCTGTAGCGTTAGCTTGCTCGGGAGCTAACGTGCTACAGCTGTCCTGATGTATTACCTGCATTCAGTGGTTCCTTAGCAACCGAAAGCTGTGCACAGGACGGAAAGTGGTTTAGCGAGTATTTATAGGCCGTGGACGATACCATTACAGAGGTGAGTTTAACATACCGGACAACGTCAGAACTGACGAAGCTGTTAAAATAACCGTCTTTGGGCACTTACCACGTATTTCCAAGGAAATTAATTTTATTCATATGTTCAAACGTTAAACATAATTTAGCTATTTATATTGCTTTCTTTCGCACAACTCCCCCACGCTACAGCCATTTCCAAGTAAAAACACAAAAACAAACAGACTAATAGACGTTACAATGGAAGGCGAACGTGTAGATTAATATTTAAATATATAATTACGCACACATATATAGCTGGTTATGTTAGCACAAAACGCCAACGTCGACGAGCGCATGCGTAGTGGACAATCGCGACACCGCAAAGGCTCCTGTATTATCTTTACGAAACGGCTCTTATCAACTTTTACAACTCATTCATCCTTCACTCTTCTACATACGCTGGTGCAATTCATGTGAAATCACCGTAAAGGCGACATGGATTTACAAAAGTTCCGAAAAGAGGAGACCCTCGGAATGAGAAACAAATTGATCGGGTATGTAGACAGAACTTCCCCTGTCGATTAGGGAAACGAGATTTGACTGTCTTTTCTTTTGTTTATAGCCACGTCTTGAACTTCAGACTTTTGGGTTTGGTACTTCTCTAGCTCGTTCCGTGTTTTCGATCTATTACAGCAAATCCTGTCGACTCTTTTACTCAGACGACCCAGTGAAAATAGTGACAGCAAGAGGGCAGTACCTATTCGACGAAAATGGCATGCGATATTTGGACTGTATCAGTAACGTCCATCACGGTAAAAGTTCCGTTACACATTTGCAACGTAGTCAAAAAAAAAAAATGCATGACAGACACACCTTACTTCTCTCTTCCTTCCGCAGTGGGTCATTGTCATCCCAGCATTACAAAGGCCGCCGCTGCACAGATGGAGCTCCTCAACACTAACACACGATTCCTGCACGACAACATAGTCATGTATGCAGACCGTCTTGCTGCCACCCTGCCTGAGAAACTATGTGTATTTTACTTTGTTAACTCTGGGTAAGTACAGCAACCCCCAATCCTCACACACACACACACAAACTAAGAACCCCTTATTAAATAGCAGTGATTTCACATCTGTTCCTCTTTGCCAGCTCAGAGGCCAATGACCTTGCATTACGCTTGGCCCGCCAGTACACCGGCAACGAAGACGTTGTTGTGCTTGACCAGTAAGTTTTATGATTTGATGCTACAGATTCACCCTCTAACCACACATAAAAATTACGATGCCACTCTCCCTTTACACCAGTGCATACCACGGACATCTAATGTCCCTCATCGACATTAGCCCATACAAGTTCCGGAAACTGGCGGGACAGAAAGAATGGGTTCATGTGGTGTGTAAGCTTAACCAGCGTAACCATCATTTCACAACCTGATAACAATCAGTGGACATGTGGTTTCCCTAAAGGAAGTTCTTCCTCATAGGCACCCATACCAGACACCTACAGGGGTCTGTACAGAGAGGACCATCCCAACCCTGGTCAGGCATACGCTGATGCTGTACGGGACGTGATCGAGGAGGTCCATAAGAAAGGCCGCAAGGTGGGATCAGCACTGTGCAACATAGCCTGTGTAAAACCATTAAATCATTTATCAGAAAGAAGACTCTCATTTTATAAATTGCATTTAACATTTTCGATATTTGTTTTGTAGATGTGTGCTTTCTTTGTAGAGTCATTGCCAAGTGTTGGAGGACAATTAATTTTGCCAAAGGGATTCTCATCTAAAGTTGCAGAGTGAGTAATGACTCGGTGCGTGTTTGTGCTGTCTCACCAGCAACACTGATTAACGTGGTTCACCTACGTTGTGCTGTCCACAGGTACGTACACTCAGCTGGTGGAGTGTTTGTGGCAGACGAGGTCCAGACAGGCTTCGGAAGAGTGGGGAGTCACTTCTGGGCTTTTCAGCTACAGGGGGAGGGGTTTTGTCCGGACATTGTGACCATGGGCAAACCGATGGGCAATGGACATCCAGTGGCATGTGTGGCAACAACATTAGAAATAGCTGGTGCATTCACGGCTAATGGAGTGGAATATTTCAACACGGTAATATGGTCGGAATCATTAAACAAATCTTTGTCTAGATTTCCCAAATCCAAATAGATTTTTTGAATTAGGTTCTTGACCCAGTAAATTGCAGGTACTGTTTATTTCTGTGTGGATTCCCTTTACTCAGATTTGACTTTGTCGTTTTTCTGACTTACTGCTGACTTCATGCAGTTTGGTGGAAACCCAGTGTCCTGTGCCATTGGCCTGGCAGTCCTTGATGTGATAGAGAAGGAGGACCTTCGAGGAAATGCCAGTAGAGTGGGCGCACATCTTAAAGAGCTGCTCACCAAGCTACAGGCAAAACATCAAGTAATAGGTGATGTGCGGTAAGGACAGCGAGCCTTAGGAATCAATAGCTGCCCATTTTCTTGTTACATTTTCGTGTACCAGAATTGATTCAAACACAGCAGAAGTCCACATCCAATTCATAGAACACAATGTCTTTCTACACTGGCAGACCTGTTGATGAATTCCACTTGACGTTTAAGAAATGCGTTCCAGGCGATAAGGGAAAAAAGGAAAAGGCAGCACATTTACATGTTGTAACTACTTGAAGAGTGCAAACAACTTGCCTGACACTCACAGAGAAGCAAATTGTACAGACATTTTCCTTTATTTTATATTAATTGGGGATTTGTAAGTGAAAGAATACCAAATATTAAAAAATGTCTCAGAAAAACTCATAAATGTAAGGCAGAAATACAAACATTTTTCCAATACAAATTTAATGAATGCCAAAAATATCATGAATTTGTTCTTTTGCACAAAATAAGATCAAATGAGGCCCATCACCGCCAAAGGGATGACATTGTCTGACCAGTGATAACAATCTAGCTGACAAAAGCTGCTTTGACACTGAAACCTGCTGCATACATAATTTTATGACATAAACATCAGGAAGCACTTAAGTTTTGTATCCTGAATGTATCCCATGGTAAGTGGACACACATACTGTCCATACATGTCATAACCATCTGCAGTATGTCTGATGCCTTCACTGGCCACATACCAGGGCAGTCTGACATCTCCTGGTGGTGCCTGTATGACTATGATGTCTTATTCAACTTTTGTAATCTGTAATTCATGCCTTTAAGTATTATCAAGTATCTCATATTTAAATTGGAAATGGTGACTGCAATAACAAATGTAACTGGTATATTTATAAATCTGACTAAGTAAACAAATCACTAACAAATACTATTTACTACAGAGGGATAGGCCTCTTTGTGGGCCTGGAGCTGGTGACCGACAGAGACCTTAAATCTCCTGCCTCAAAAACAGCTGCAACAGTGGTGAAGAGGTAAGGCTTCATAACGTAAAAGTATTAATAATACTTCAGTTGTAACCAGCAAACTCAAAAAACGGCCACTCAAATACTCTACGTCAGACTTGCCCTGCCGTACTGATCTCTAATTGTTCTCTACAATCTTGTATCAGGTTGAAGGAGGAGGATCGAATCTGTGTGAGTACAGATGGGCCCTGGGACAACGTGGTGAAGTTTAAGCCTCCGATGTGCTTCACCATGGAAGACGCAGAGCTGGTGGTGCAGTGTATTGACCGCATCCTTACTGGTACGCTACACGGAAATAGAAAGAGAAATTATCTGCACACCGAGTTACCAGTTCAATAGACACCTGTACAAACTAATACCATTAATGTATTAGATATGTAATGAGTGTTCTAGACTGAGCATTCAGTTTGACAGCGCCATTCGTTTGTTCCACAAGGCTGCCGAATTCTAAGAAAACATGAGCTGCAAAAATTACTCATGGTGTCAACAAAATTCTAATTTAAATACTGTAATTTTGTTTTTACTGGTAACCCAATGTATACAATCAGCTGTAAGAACAGAATATATCTGACAATTAACATTGTGATGGTTTAAGTTCAGAATGCTGACAAGATTTTCTTTCCATAGACATGGAAGCAAGCGGCCTTAAACCGGACAAGGAAGACATTTAAGGTTTGCTAAACCTGTAGAAAAATGATTTTAATTGCATCACATTGTCAGGTGGTCACATTCATGAAGGTCAGAGGTAGATGTGGATGTTGTTATACTTTATGTTCCAAATCATGCAAACCCACTCAGTGCCTGATGCAAATTTCTACTCACCTATGTCACTAACAAGTGTTTTTATAAAGCTCAAATCTTATTTTTAACTCATACTTAGGAATATGTGAAACTTTCATTGATCCTCATGAATATAAGCCTTATTTAAATGTGCAAGCCAACATTGACAGCACACCTGTTTGTTTTTTTTCCTAAGTCCTAGCCATGATCTTGGCAGAATGAGGGGATTCGTACAATCATTTCTGAAGTATTTGCTCTGAATGACTCAGATGATCATACTGACAGAGAGGACTGCTGCAGCACCTGCCACCTGGAAGATCGACAGTTTACATAATCTGACACTAATACCAAAATACAAGTTGATGTCTTCCATTATGAAAATAAAATTTAATACTTTGAGCCTGGTTCTTATTTTTTCCCCCACAGTTTAACTATCAAATCTTGATTTAACACTTCTCAGCAACATGTTCATAATACAGTTTTCGAAACAAGCACTTACCAGAGTACTAAATTTAACTCCAGGACATTTGCACAAAAAATACTGCAATTTTGTATCTAGTGGGGTGATTAACAGTTATCCTGCAGGTAGCCCTCTGCCATGTCTGCAGAGACATTAACATTACCCAAGACAACAAGCAAGCCATTTAACAGTACAAAACATTTAACATTAACTTTACAAATAATAACCAAAGGATCCAAGTGTAATATAAACCAAAAGTTTATTTCTACCAATTTGCCCAAGACACTAGAGGAATGAGTTTCCAGTGAGAGAGGGAATGCCCTCTTACAATAACAGGCTTGCGTTCGGCTGTATTATAACACTAGTAAAGCCACTTAAAATTGCAGATATGATGGGGGAAGAATCTCCTTAAAAGCCAAAAGAAAAAAAGAAAAAAAATGCTGGTTGTCGTCTACTTAACCTTCTGCAAACATTAACTTGACACACGTACAATGAACCCTTTGATTAGTTTAAATCCCTTATTTTACCTCACCCCACATCTGAAGCCATGCAAACTTGCATCCAACACTCAGCACGGGTGAAAATAACTAAATCTAGGAACACCAAAAGAAAAAAAAAGCAAAATTGTTTTATTCATAAGCTTCAAAAGCTCTTGCTCCTGCTTGTTGGTAAATCCAGTAGACATGTAAAAATACAACCATACAATACATTAGATTCAAAAAGGTACCAAAAAGTACAGTAAAAATAACACTTCCATCACTGGAAATGTAAATGGACACAAAACAATATAAAATAAAAAGTGGAAAAGTGACATTTGCTTCCCCAGTTCCTCACTTGATCTGTACAAATGGAGCATGAGTCCAAATTTCTGCCAACTCCAAAGGAAAAGCCAGAGCCCATGTTCGCTGTGGTCAGACCATCGATTTTTCTTATTTACTTTAGACCTTAAGAGAAAAACATGTTGCTTAGCGTTACTGAGAATAAACCAAATAATGACATGCAGTTACACATAAACAGACAAGTGCATGAATGAGTTGGACAGGTCAGTGAATGACAGACACATCTGGGGGGGGGACACGAGCGGTTACAAAAAGCATCCAGAGAAACGGCCGTACTCCAAGTCTTAAACCACCAACTCAACCCTTATTGATCAAGTAGTGTTGGTACAAATGCATCTTGTAATGACTGAAGTGGAATGGATCATCTTTAAAGATTACAGAACCCACGGCTCGGCATGCCCTGACCCCAACACAGTGCTTGAATGGATGTAGATTAGATGGAGAACTTTAGGATCTGAAAGGCACCAGTGGTTACAGCTATGTTCTCATACTACCACGGATGATGCAAAAATGCATACCTGCACTATGTGTGATCAGTATGGCTTGTAGCTATTCTGGTGGCCTCCACGTCTTGGAGTTTTCCCATAGCTTGTATTGCCCTGGTCTGGAGGACAAGAGAAAAAGGGACTGAGTTCTTCTGTACAACAAGGAGGACCAAGAAAATAAAGTTTCTCTCATTCTGTTTCTTTCCCTGGGGGCACTTATCGCTTACTGTAATCGTAGCCACCCCCATAGCCGTAATAACCAGAGTAGTCATAGTTGCTGTAGTTGCCATATCCGTAGCCTTGCTGTCCATAGCCATAGCCCTGGTTGTATCCCTGGTTCCAGTAGTTGTTGTATCCCTGGTTCCAGTTCTGGCCCTGGCCTAGAAATAACCGGTTGGAACTTTGTCAAAACCTCCAGCACATAGGACCCACTTAGTTACAGGTTAATTACTACTTAGATAACAATCACACACACACACAAAGGCTTTGAACTTACCTCCACGGCCTCTGCCACGCCCCCCGTATCCACGGGCACCGTATTGCTGCTGCTGGTACACCTCTTTGGGCTGGGCGATCTTTATTTCACACTGGAACAATTTACAGAAACACATCACGTTACACTCATAGTATTTTACAAAAAAAGTGGTGCAGCCAAACCGATGTTTAAACCGATGCTCCTTTACCTTGCTTCCACTGACATTGTGGTATTTCTTCTCCATAACCTTCTTGACTGGAGCCTCATCTTTATATGTGATAAATACGAATCCCCTCCTCTTCTCCGTCTTGGGATCTTGCGGCAGCTCGATTGTCTCGATCTTAAAGAGGAAAATGGGCAACGGATAAGCAAAAATTCCTGTAGAGACGAGAACACGCAAACTAATCCACATTCAACAGCGTACCTCTCCAAAGGTTCCAAAATACTCCTGTATGACCTCCTTAGCAGTGTCTGGGTTGAGGCCCCCCACAAAGATCTTCTTGACTGGATCCTTCTTCATGGCCATGGCCTTCTTGGGGTCGATCTGTCTGCCATCCAGTTTGTGCTCCTTCTGTTCAAGAACCTAAGAAAAAGACAAAAATATTACGAGCTGCACTCCTTTCCCAACATCCAGCATAACCGCATGGGTCCGCTGCTCACCTTGTCCACACTGGCTGCATCTTTGAAGAGAATGAAGCCGAAGCCTCTTGATCTGCCCGTCTGCTGGTCCATCTTTATGGTGCAGTCTGTCACCTCACCGAATTTGGAGAAGTAATCTTTCAAATCCTTCTTGCTCGTATCCCAGCTGAGACCACCAACAAACATTTTCCTAAACAGGAAAGAGGACAGATGTGTCAGTACAGACACTACCTTTAAGCGTATGTGCATGCATGGGTGGGAGGTGAGAAGGGGAGTCAAATGTACACACTGTTCTAGGCCATCTGTTGACCCCTGTCGTAGCGACAGCAGGATCTAGCTAGTTGCTCAAACCCTGTGGCGTGTAATCACAAATTATCAATATATTCGAAACAAATGTGCCACAATAACACAGATGGCATGCTCAGAGACACACAAAAGCTACTACATGTTAGATTTGATCACCTCACGGATGCCCATCCCCCCTCCACTCTGCACATGGCGCCAACAAAGGCCGGCTGAACAAAGAAACATGGCTAACCACCGGCGCTTTTACACTTCACGTTTTCACACAATCATCCACATTAGAAACTCACCCCGCATCCTCTTCGCCTTTGCTGGCGTCGATCTGGCCGCCCTCCGAGCCGCCGTTTTGTCCGTCTGACGATTCGGGCCCTGCGCCCTCTTCGCATTCATTCACGTCGTCGCCTTCGTTTCCCTCTTCGATTTGCTCGGCTCCGTTAAAATCGTCCTCGCCTTCATGGCCGTTTTCTGATGTTTCCATGTATTGCTGCTCGATCTCAGACATTTTCAGCTAATTCGAGTCCTCGTTCCTGGAAAAACAAGTTATTTAAGCTCCAAAAGCGCTCATTATATAATAATGCACGCTTCGCCATTTACCCCGTACCAATACATGCATTTCCCACCATTTTGGCCGGTACAACCGGTTGCCGTACACTTACGGAATACCGCTTCTCTTACCAAGCTAACTGCAGCAGTTTCACCACCCTGCGTTTAGCAACCGTGCAATATTTATCAGTGAACTCCAGCAAGAGATAAACATTTGAGACGAAGCAATCATCTGTACCACGGCGACGGAACACCGCCGTACGGCTCCGATTCAGTTACGTAATGCGAAGGCCGTACTCGGCGTACCAAAGGCCTATTCTAATTAAGACACATTTAATTACGCACAACCTGAATCAATCGGTAAAGAAAATGCAGATTAACTACTTACAAACTAGCTCAACGAGTGGAATTTCATTGACAGAATGAAAAGCTGCTTACTGATAACACAACCGGAGAGCTCTCTTCAAGATGGATTCTCCCACAAGACGACAACTCGTGGTTGGTTTTCTAGAACCGGTAGGGAAAAAAAGCGAAGCGTCTGCCAGAAAGATTTCTGATTCGTCCGTGACGCTGTCATTCACAAAATTGGCCAATCACGCCCCCGATGCTTTCATTTTACGCAACACATTCACGCCCCCTACACACAGGAACTTCGAGTACCTTTCTGGTTTCAGTGAGAACATCGAAACCGTGCTGCTCTTTAATGTCACATTTCCCATAAGAATATGACGTTCTTTTGTGAAACATTCGACGACTTGTTTTTGCTTATTTGATTCACTTGCTTTTCCTGATTTATTTACTCAGAATCTTAGACAAACGTCGGCGATGATAGTGCCATTCATACAGCGAGTTTACGTCTCGGACTGTGGAAAATATTCAAAATGTGTGTGTGTGTAACAGAAGTACCATTAGTACCGGTACCACAAGTACCAGTGCGGCTCTTAAGTTACATAGATATATCCAATCCTGTGGAAATGAATGGTAAATGATCTACAAATCAGGTTCTGAAGAGAGAAATGAGATTAAATGATTAAACTATACGTTGACATGCAATTAATCCAAATTCCGAAACGTGTCATCCTTATTTTTCTAAACTGCATCAGAGCAGTGGTGACTCAGCCATGCAGTACTTTGTATGGCCGTAGGCTAAGTGTGCGTTGCCAGGGTGGTAACACCCAATTTTGATTTAGTGGTTACATGGCACAGATCTGATCTGCATAATGTGCAAAAGCAAATGGAATCACATACTGTAATTTCAGATTTGGACCAAATTTACATGTAGGATTCTGATTGCTCCCCATGTGACTATTTAAGGCTCCAATGAGTGGCACTGCACACTTGAGGAAACCCCAGCGAGACTTGAAAGCCCAAACTGTGCGGAGCTTTTCGCCCGGTGGCAGATTGATGACATCATTTGTCCATTCCTGTCACTTGAATAACCGACTTTGGCAAACCACCCTGATACTTTGTAAAGAAAGTCGCACAGCTTTTAAAAGCAGATGTGAGCAGGTAGGCCAAAAACATCTGATATGGGCAAACAATTTGATCTAACCATTCCATTGCTTACCCTCTGTAGTTATAATAAGCACATGCATATCTTCGTATTGAGTGGCACGTCATGGTCTGGTCATGGGAAGAAAATTCACTTCATTCGCCCATAAAGAAATCTAAATTCCAATGCAACTCTTCACAACACTGATTATAACTTTTTGTTGCCATCTCACAGCGCTAACAATGATGTTATACTTTGTTAACAAATCTGTCTCACACTCTTCTCCCATTCTTTGATGATACATGTCGTTTTTGTGAAATCAAAAAACTCAAAACAGATTCATTTGGAACAATTTTATCCAGACACACTCAATATTTTCCACTGGACCATTCACCGTTCAAAATTCAAGAGGATTTAAGAGCCAACTGATTGCATATTTTGAGTTATAAATTGAGATATAGTATGACTACGACCAATTGTTGCATTTCTTATTAAACATGGTGTCAACTGATATTTGGATTCTATTGGATGGATAATTAATGGATTATTTCAGGACAGAACTGAAGATAATAACCCATTTTCCAGATAATGTCGAAAACTGTTCTTCTCCTCCTGTCCGTGTTGTTGTCATGTTGTTTTTTCCATGATGGCTCCATCATAAATGTGAGGCTTGTATGGATTGTGTTTGAGCAGCCAGTCCGCAAGCCAAATCTATTGAGGACAAATCAAAGATCAACACAAGCAAACGTGGCATTGTACTTGTAATAGTACTTTGTAGCAACATGTACCAAGGTACCGTCCTTGCATCCTCGATAACAGAGCATTGCATACATACTGTACATACTGAGGGGTTAAGTGGCTTGTGCTTGCAGAGCTCAGTGAGCCCGTCGAGCAGAGTTGGGTTCACATATCTACTCAGGTATTCTTCGGGTGTGTCTCTTACAGGAAGAGGCTCGATTACAGCTGGTGAGAGATAACGTGTGAGGAGTGCAGAATGTTAACTGTTCAACATTTAGGAGAATGTCTCTCTCTCTGTCTGTCTGTGTGTGTGTGTGACTTACAATTTGGGAACATGAATTTCATCTCCCTGTCGGCGATATCAAAGGACTCACTGCCATGTACTGCGTTCCTCAAGTCAGAGGTGCCATACCTTGCTCTCAGACTGGAAAATTTATAAAGCACAATTAACCTTTTGTGACCTGTGGCTACAGAATGCAGCCAAATATATAATATAAATACAAATATAAATAAAACTGATGATTTCAGTTCACATCACAGAAGCTGTGTTAAGCTATAATTGTTTGTTGTGGCATTTTGTCTGTCACCACAGTTCAGTGGTCATCCTAGAGTGGACTTATATTAGACACCAAGGAAAGAAAAATGAAAATATGAGACAACAACCCAGTGGAGATGACCAACAGATGCTAGTTTATATCGAAAAGCATCAAAGAGAAACTAAACTCTACGCCAAGACGTTGCCTGACCTACCATTCTGGGTGAGTTTCTCTGGCCTCAGCGCTGTTGTCAGGCCCCATGATGGCCTTCCAGTGAGCGATGGCTTTGTCACGGGCCAGAAGCAGGGCAACGATGGGACCGGAGCTCATGAAGGCGGTCAAGCTGGGAAAGAGCGGTTTTCCATAATCTTCAGCATAGAAGTCACTGCACTGCTCCGGACTTAGCTGCAACTTCCTCTTCTGCTCAGGCCGGATGAGATGTATGAGACTTTTAGTGAAAACTGTGAGTTTTAACCAGACTAATATCACAAATTTACTCTAATGATGGAGATGAAAACTACAGAATACTGTCATATACTACATATCCATTTAAAAGGAAATGACCTGAGCTGTCTTGTCAGAATAGCACAATCACATAACTCTGTAACTGACAAATTAACTTACTATGAAGACAAAAGTGAAAAGGGCACAAATTCACTTTAATGGAATAACAGACATGGATCGAGTTTTTGAAATGACTGAGACAAAATAAAGTAAATTTGACAGTTAAGTTTATCCACTAAAGAGTTGTGTTTGTATTCTGCATGTTAGGGTTTTGTTTTTTTAAATGGAGTTTGGACTAAAAACCCGTTTGAAGATGTTGGTCATTTCAGCCACTAATTTTATTAAAGTAACCATTATTCGAACATTGCTTTGGCCTCCATGTTGCTACACCAACCTGCAGAATAGTGAATCCTGATTTTAGGATGATATCTTCTATCTCCTGTGCTTTATCGACGGCGTCTGGTTTAATCAGGGCCACGGTTCTCTCCACAGAAACACGAGGATGTGAAGGTCCCTCCATCTTGATTCTACGCAACCATCCGACAACTAAACGAGTAGTAGCAGTTAGCTGATGAAATAATATCCGTAAATATATTTGGACACAGATTCGGCGAGCAGCTATCTAATTCAAAAGCGCCGCTATTCCGTTGCTGAAACGTCTACTGCCCACTACTGACTACTGACGTGTTTACTGTTGCTAGGATACCATACACTGGTGTATGGCAGCCCAACGTGGACAATATCTACTGAAAAAAAAAAAGAATCACCGATCCGTTATCTGAGGACTCAAAAGAAAAAGCATTTTCATAAGGTTTGAAGCTGTTTCTGCTTACAATAAAATGTCAATTAGGCTGAAATGATAAATGTTTAATAAAAAAATACCCACCCAGCTCTCTCCTGATTTGGAGGACTTTCCTCCTTCAGTCAGAATTCCAAAACCAATAAACCACAAATACCAGTCCACCAGTGTTGATTCCAAAGATAGCAAATATATATCAGGGTGCTTTCTAACAAAATCAGGTAAAACCCCACCCCCATCCCGCACTTGTGGCATCTAGCAGAGTGAAAGTATTTTTTAAACCATGAAGTTGTAGAAATTAATATTTGTGCATGTTGTCCAGTAAATAACCCAGTTTATTTATAAATAACTTTTTGCTATTTGCATTATAGCATACTCCATATCTACCCCCATATTCTTAATGTTCAAACCAAAGCAGCACACATATGCTTTTTAAAGTGTCTTTTATTGAAATTCAGGTCAGAGAAAAAGTCTTTATCGAGTTCCGATGGTGACCTGCCACACTCTGATCAGGTTGTCAGTGTAGCCAGCGAACAGAGTCTGCAAAGGAAAACAAACGGGTCAAACCAAATGTAATCGAACAATTCCCTTCAATCTGTAATGCTGCCAAGTTATAACTCGGTTAGTACTAAAGATAAGCATTTATGACCCCTCATATTTGCAGGACTGTCACCAGTGGACATCAGAGTAAAAAGTGAATGGGAATAATCACTGGGGGTTAAATGCTTAAGCAGCAGCTAGTGGGACATCACAAGTGTGGAAGTGTTCTGCTCTGTACCTGTCCATCAGCAGACCATGCTAGGCAAGTACACTGTGGGGGCTCGGCCTTGCTGTTTGTGCTGATGACTTCCTGTCTCAGCTCATCCACAATGATCTTGCCCTCCAGATCCTTCGTGAGAAGAAAGGGAAACACAATGAGTAACAGCATGTTACTGCAAGTACATTTCAACTGCTACGATCACATCAAAGTGACTGAAAATAAATCTGACCATTGTCTGAGCTCAGAAACAGCCTCTTTATCATCAAAGAAGTACAGTAGGCATTTAAAATTTCCATCACTGCTCTTAAAACTACCATATGAAAATGTTGGTTAGAAACTAAGAGTCAAAAATGGATCTCTACCCAAATCTTGATACTGGGGCCAGTGGCGGCACACAGCCAGTAACGGTTGGGGCTGAAGCAGAGGGCAGTAATGGTGTCTCCACTGTCCAGGGTGTAGAGATGTTTGCCCTCATTCAGGTCCCAAAGCATGGCCTGGCCGTCCTGAACGAAAATGATAAAGATGTATTCATATTTTGTTGTGACATATAGTTGATTACAATAGCTACATTATTAGATTACAAAACAATAGCTAATAACTAGCTCAACAGTTCTGGAGCACTATTACAGCTTTTAAGTGCAGGTTACACTCAGAAACAGCCTCTTTTATCATCACCATGAAACAGTGCATATAAGCTTTCGATCACAGCTGAAACCTGCAAGCTGGACTTAATCTGATAAATCAATAAAATTCAATAGTGTTGAGTTAACGTCAGGTTGCACAAGACGTTGACATACCCTTCCACCAGATGCACAGAGGGAGCCATCAGGAGAGACAGTCACTGTGTTCAGGAAGCCAGTGTGACCAATGTGGTTGGTCTTCAGCTTGCAGTTAGCAAGGTTCCACACCTAGAAGCAGCAGAGACACAACATCATCATACCAGTTCTACACAAGAGTGTAATACAAATTTGTCTGGTGCCCTAATGAACGCAAAAATTCTAATCAAGCTCAGGTAATACATGCCATTTTTTTTAATCTTTGGCAAACCAATGGCAACTGTGCATGACGTCGTGTGCCATTTATCTCAAAGTCAGTAAGAATATATTCCTTCAGCCAAAGACCAAACTGAACGTACTTTGACCAGCTTGTCCCAGCCACAGGAGACAATGATGGGATTGCTGCTGTTTGGTGAGAATCGCACACAGGACACCCATTCAGAATGGCTCTCATCCTGGAAAACAGAACATTCAGTGCAAGATTTGGTAAGTAACCAATGAATAATGCCACAATTGTTCAAGGTTGACTGGGTTAAACCTGCATTAACGTGATTTTACGCAGATAATCAATGTTTAGGTGCTTGTACGTGTCTGAAACCAACTCATGTTACCATTCATCACAACTCAGGCAGAAATCTCAAAAACTTATAAATCTTATAAACATTTGTTCATAGTCATCTGTGTGGGATTTAAAATGTGAGCCAACCAGTATGAGGAGTTTGACTTAAATGAAAGAAGCAGAGGAAGTTTAAAGCACTTTTCGTGCTTAAACAGTTTCAGCGGCAGTTCCTCACTTGGATGGTGTACTTGCAGACTCCTAGAGTGTTCCACAGTTTGATGGTCTTGTCCCGGGAGGCAGACACAATCTGGCGGTTATCAGCAGAGAAGGCCACACTCAGAATATCCTTGGTGTGCCCAATAAACTGGCGGGTGGTGGTGCCGCTGAAGAAATACAATAAAAATGTCAATATAGAGGAAGCATCTACAAACACTCAAGGAAACATATCTAAGCATTAACCCATGTCAATAGTCAGACTTACAGAGTATAAAAATAAACTAGATAATTTATAGTGTTAATAAAGGAATAGGCACATTAATTTCTCATTAAATTATCTTTTACTAAAGACTAATTATCAGTCCCACTGCATATAGCTCATCTACATCTACCTCTTATGCCAGGGATAAAGACCAAATTAGATGACTAGTTCACTTCACATGTATGATATGATGCCATACGATATACTTGCTACTAAGAGTAACATCAGTTTGATTGGGACCACAGCTCAGATTGTCTATTCTATTTTAATAGAAAAAGTACAATAGATATTTAGGATAAGCCAGGACACTTCAGTTAAACAATGACATAACCCAAATATCATATTTCTAATGTGCTGCAAAGAACATATTATGGCTACACCAGACTACTGGACAGTACACATAAATATAATGTTTGTTATCATTCAGTCAGCTTTAAAATGCCAATTTTTGCCTCATAAGGACTTCAACTGGTTTGAATTCATTCTAACAACAAGGAGGCATGTTTTTGCCATAGTATTATAGTACAACTAGCTTCACAACTGAAATAGTCACATAGCTGCAGGAGACTCTTTACTGAAATATGCCAGTAGAGTTAACATCCACAAACAGCGTAATTACGTAGCAGAGGTGAAAACAACTGTCCATGCGAATAATCTGCATAGAAATGAGTAGAATGACTGATTACAGAGATGGATCCAAGGTGCTGAAACTACTTGATCCAAAGTCCCTAACATATTCCTCCTTTACTATGTTTACCAGTGTCCCCATGCTGTTCCTTCACACCAACCCTTCACTGATGTCCATGTAGTGTCAGTGTGACACTTTACAAAAGTTAGAGCCTGATCCAGTGAGCACTTACGTGGTGAGATCCCACAGACGCAGAGTCCCATCCCAGGCACCGGACAGAGCAAACTGTCCATCTGAGGAGATAACCACATCGCTCACAAAGTGAGAGTGGCCCTTCAGAGCCCGCTGGGGGATGCCATAGTTAGTCTCATCACGGGTCAGCTTCCACATAATAATCGTTCTATCTGTAAAACAGAAACACAGATGAGCTTTTTTCTACTCAGGTGCTACACTTTACTCACCGAGATGCTACACTTCATTCATTCATGGGCAGCTATTGTCAACACCACCCTGCACTATTTATAATGAGTTCATGCAACTGACAGCTTTACTGTTCTAAAAGAGAACAAACCACTGGATTAAACCACTGGCTACATCTGGATGGATAGTTACAACGTGGCTATGACTTCGTGAGCGATAATCAAATCCTGCCATATTTTATTACACGTGTCATGGAGGAACGTCAGTGTGTAGTGGCACAATTTAGATAGAGGCCGGCTAGCTTTAGCCAACTAGCTAACGCTTTGCAACACAGTAATGTCTACCGCTTTTTAAAAAAAGAAACAAAAAACAATTTGGGAGACGAGAGAAGTTTTGTGTATGCATTTAACTCCCTTCTGTCTGTCGCTTATACCAGCAGGCTCATTTGTAATGACAATAAACCAATCGGTGGCCAACGCAGGATGCCAACATTAGCCATGTTGGCTGAGCCGGCGGGGAAGCCTTACCACGGGACGCAGACAGAATCATGTCGGGAAACTGCGGCGTGGTGGCGATCTGGGTGATCCATCCGTTGTGCCCCTTCAGGGTCCCCCTCACTGTCATCTGCTCGGTCATTTTGGCGAGGTTTGGCGCAGCCTTTTACAAGGATGGATTTAGATTTTTCTGAGGGCCAGGTTACCCTAGGTCCTCATCGCATCTAGGCACAGAGGAAAAGGAAATACATACCCGGATGCAAAAGCTAAGAGGAGGGTGAGATATTCGCGCAGCATTCTGGGAAATGTGGACCTCAGACTTTTAACGGTGTAGGTGAGCTAGTTAATTGAAAGAAAACGACAAGAACCACAAATACAACAAATTCAAACTTTATTTGTAGCAATATATATATATTATATATTTCAATAAGTGACAGTATAACGTAAGACGAAAGCGGATTAAATACATTTGACTAGGTCTGTGTTTTTTGAGCAGTGTGACCACAGTTTTCTTTGAGATCACTTTAATGCATCTGACAATAGTTTTGCGGATGTAAGGAAAAATTACATTTTAAAAAGTTGCCTACCTCAGATTTAATGACGTTTTATAATATAATACAATACAATATAATACAGCGTCCTGTTTCTTCCTTTTTTTGACATTTGCGATTCAAAAAAGGGATGTATTAGAAATTCAAGGGAATTCTATTTTTTTTTTTCAAGTCATAAAAAAGTAGTTACAAAGTTACTCTTGCATTGTAAATGAGGCCTCCCTGAAACACTGACCCATATTGAAACTTTGTGTTGAGGCAGTTCAGTACTCCGAGTTTCAGTGCACATGTAGGACATCTGCTGGAGAAAAGAGTGTACTGCATGAAATGACAAAGACGCACTGTTTAACACGGCTGAATCATGAGGTAATAAGAATGACTGAGTGATGAGTGATAAGAAGAATGAAAGAGAACTTTACTGTTATTATCCAATCAGTCTTAAGATTGGAACGTATATTTAAACTAATCTGATTCCAGTTTAAAAACATCACATTTTTGCTCATACTGTTGCTTTTCCTCCCACTCCAGTTGTTCACCTGGCCGTTCGAGGGGAGGGAATTTCTCTTCTTTTTTTTTTTTTTTTTTAAACTGACTGCTGTTGGTAACTATAACAAACATGGCATTGATTTAGTCGCCACCAATAAATCACAAATAGCATGTCATTTGTTATACATTTGTTGAAACATGGGATTCAAATTTACCATGAACAGTTTAAGCTGATGTTAATATTGCATGTCTTGTTACAGTTTCCCTGCAAAATGCACCAATTGCAACCACTTGTTTGGGCTGTTGTTCATTCTTGCTTCTAAAACAATGAGCTCATACACTACAACAATGGCAGACATGTGCAAATAGTTTATGTACAATATTGTTTTGTGTATTAGTTTGATTCCATTTTGAAACTCTAGAGCACACTTTTGTATTGATGTGATTACTAACACTGCAGTATCCGTCTTTCCTGTGGGCGGTTTGAAAATATGAGTCAGAGGGGCCCAAAGGAACTTTTTAAATCTTTGCCAGCATCACTGATGCTAATATCAACACCATGTGAATGGTCGGTTGTTTTTTTTCGGTGTCTTTTTTCCACCTAAAGCTTTGAATAAGGAGGCCAGATGTCGCTGACACAATAAGAACGTGGACAAAATAAAGATTAATTTGCAGTCAGTCAGGGTCTCAAGCAGAAGACCGAGTCATTGTTTTGTAAGTCAAAGGTCTTCTGGCACGTCAGTCTTAACTTAGGACTCGACTTGTGATCTGCCAGACTTGACTTTGGGTTTGAACTGGGATTTGTTGCCAAGACTGAGACTTTCTGTTGTTCAGCAGGGTGCACTGATCTCAAACTTTGGTCAGTCATGTCACACTTCTGTCAACCTACAAGCGTTGGCTTTAGAGCTGCTGGCTTTGTGTGAGAGGTTTGGATTATTTTTGAACATTTGTTGGAGCTGCCAGTTCCTTCTGGACCTGGACTTTATAAAAAACTAAAATAGAAAGCAAAATACAGGTTGGCATTTTCCACGTGCTGTGTTTTCTTTGTCAGAAGTACAAAATCCAAGGATAAAATCAAAATGCTTATTTTTATTGAATGACTAAATAAGTATTGTAATTACTGAAAAGGCTTAGCAGAAGTTACATTAATGTTACATGACCATGAACCGAATGAACTTCTTTGATATTCATCTAAACAGACAAAAAACAAAATTACCATCACCCCTAAAACCGATAAAACAGGAGAGTTTATTTCAGCCTACAGGTGTAGTTGACCAGATTTAACGTTTTACACATTTAAACGAGTAATTACAAAAATAGCTTAATTCTTTTACAACCAAATACACAACCAAATAAACATTCTCAATCAAGCTAACACTGTGATACACTTGTTTTGCAGCAAACCTTATTTATATCTTGCAATGTGTAAGCCATGAAACTGAAACTGGTATCATCTGCAGAGGAAATAAACACAGATAGTAATGTGACAGATAACGATCAGCTTCCCATCAAATCACGCCACGAGCTGCGCGGTTAACACTGAAGTCATCCTGGTTTCAATTTGAGTTCTAATTTAAGATACAATTTTAATGAATGCAGACTTTCATAGGAAACAGACCTTAACTTCATGAATGTGAGCTAAGTTTTCTACATGCAGCACTGATCCGTCATCGTAAACCTTGATAAAATGCAATGGGACTATACATCTAATTCCTGACAAACTCTGAAATAGGTTTATATGGTCAATAATTCCTTTATAGGTGTATATTAAAAGGTTTTTCATCATTTAAAGCTGCTAATAGAAGTACTACGGATCATTAGTTGTTCCTTTAATTTGGAGCTAAACAGAAGAACCTCAGCAGGGTGCGAGCTCAGGTGTCATGTGACCTCCTCGGCAGGATAAGTAACATAAAATGAGTCAGTTTATGTGTCACCAAGTGGACATTTGACGTCACCTATCAAATAAGCACAATGAGAAATATTAAATTAATTATGACATTTCTTAAGAACATTTAAGTAATTATAAGACAGCTGTAAATGAAACCCTCTGTAGCTTATTAAAATGATCTGAAGCTTCCATTTGCACCCTTTTCCACGTGATCATTACAATTTGTGGGCTCTCAGTGATTTATTTTATTTCAGTATCGCCAGCCATATTATTCAACTTCATTTACGATGCCTCATCTCAAGAAAACCAGCAGAATACTGAGCTTGTTTGAAATATTTTTTGTTTTTCTGCATATGTGGGTATGATTTTCTGAGGAAATTGTTGTTTAGAATTGTTAAACAGGCTTTAAGATTTGTAATGTTTTCTATTTTTTTTCTCTTTTGTAAATATGGTTCTGCACAATTCCTGTTGCATGAAAATAGATTTTGTCACAAACTTCAAAATAGTTTGTGCTAAATGAATACACCAAACATAAAGTACAGTTTTCCTATGTTCCCCATTTTCCTAGAAAATGTGTATATGTAAGCGTATGTGTGTGTGTGTGTGTGCCTATTATAATTGACATATTTATGTGCAGTACAGCTTCAAGAGAAAAGTAAAGAGAACAAAGCACAAAAATGATTCCCGCTAAGAAAAACGAACTACAAAACCAAAACACATCAGTGAAATGACGAAGATAGAAAGGAGTGAAATCTGATGTGATAACTGGAGGAAAATATGTGTAAAATGCAAAATAACTTGAAGATTAAGAACCATTGTGGTTTGGTTTTGAACATATTTCTCACAAATTTCCTGTCTGCTGGTTGTATAGTCCCAAAGACTCATATTAAAAATAACCATCAAACGAGCAACACAAATTTAAGTCAGCAGCAAGAACATAAACTGTTATTTAGACGACAAACAACAGTCATTTATCATGTCTTCATCTTGGATTAAGAGATACAGCATCAGTCAAAATGTTTTGTTTGGCACTGAAAAAACACTGCTGTACTGTGAATACTGTGTATGGTTCCTTCAAAGGCAGCCTTACCATGATTCTTACGATTTATTATAAAAACATGTCCCTGTACAGGAATGCAAAATGTAACTGGACAAAAAAAAGAAAAAAAAGATAATAAAACAATAAAATAAAACACAACACACAAGTTGCCACCTCCAGAAGTGTAAGTCATAAAGAAAATGAAGACTTACTGACTTTGATGAGTGGCTTGTACAAATGGAAAGACTATTAGAGATCGATCACTGCAAATGAAATCTACTGTAGTGTGGGGAGACCGCAACACGTACAGGCTGAAACATTATGCCTCCTTATGCTCATGCACGTAAAAAATCTTTACAAAAGCCACGAACCAGATCACCGTAACGTAAATCCTTCCCTATGTGCCAGCGACAAATGACTTTAACTGATTATGGCTCTTGTGTATCATCAACTGCCACAGGTGTGTTTTCCCCTCAGGTGAATGTGGTGCAGTGTCCTCTGTCGCCCCCTCCTGGAGAGTTTCCATACTGGAAGATCTGAGTGTTCAGTGTAACACAGAGGCAATAAGTCGCTCGCTCTGCTTTGCAAAGGCCTGTCAGCCCCTGGTGCTCCCCGCCTGTCCATGTGTCCTTTATCCACCGAGCCCTGTCTCGCTTCAGGGCTGAGAGAGACGCTTGCGTTTGAGCTTCAGCCTCGCCATCTCCTCCTTACAGAGAACAGAGAGAGGAGAAGAGAGCACTGACCCACACTCCTCCGTCCGACACATCCTGAGAGATCTGTCTATCTATCCAGCCTCCATCCAGGAGACTGGGTGAGTGTATACACACACACACACACACTCCCGTGCAGCATTCGGGTTCTCAATCAGGCAGCAAGACAGACAGTTAATAAGGCAGCCAGACTGTCGAGGCGTTGCTCCACTCCAACACTGTCCTTCAAAGTCTCACTGTCTGTTCAGTTTCTTCTCTTTAAGCATGGCTGCGTTCACCACAACGCCAGATCTCCGGAAGAGTTTATGAGTTAAAAAAAAAAGCGATAATACTGTCGACTCAAAAAAGTCCAAAATTCTCAATATATTATATAAAACGTTTTATAAAAAAAAGGAAAAGGGTGAGAAGTAGGTGTAGTATTCAGTTGCAATATATACCATATCAATATGTACAGATTCCATGCTGCTGGTTAGTCATCACTGCAACAGAAGAACAGGACAGACCAAACGTTAACTGTGAATCCAGGCACAAAGCAGTCACTGTACTTAAAGAATCAAATTACAAGCTGACACGCCATCATATACTTACAAAATGGCCCTGTGTGAAATCAGAGTCAAGCCATGAATTCAATGCTTTGTTCAACAGTTAGACTCTGTTATTATTATTAACACCGTCTATGTCCACATTAAAAACAAATCACTTTATTAGTTAGACAGACATGACATGTGTGATTTCTGATGGCTCACCTTATGCCAGCAGCCTGGTATGGGCAGTCCGTCCTGCCCCTGCAGGGAGAGAACAGCAGTGAAAAGTTACCAAACTATAAAATGTCTGTTAAAGTGACAATGACTGCAAAAATCGATCAACCCTGCCAAAAAGAGCAACAATTAAAGTCTGACGGCAGATGACAATGAGTTTGTTTTCTTTAGATTCATCCAGAAATGTAGGGGTGTGTAGTTGTGAGGACACAACAGGAAATGGAAGTGTCCCGTGAAGGTTGGCAAAGGAAGAACAAGGTGGAAATGAGAGAAAGCGTTTGTAAACAAGGGCAGAAACAACAACTGCATGAAACGAAGAGGAAGAGATGACAGGAGGAAGATACTGTACCACAGGACAGGGGGCCTCAGGGCCGGAAGGAGGGAGGGGAGGAGGAGGCGAGGGAGGAGAGAGTGCTGCTTCCTCAGACAGATCTTTGTGCACATCACAGCCCTGTCAGCGAAAGGCGGTTACACACACACACACACACACACACACAAACAAGCACAGCATAGTGAAAAGACTCAGAGTGGAAAGAAAAGGAAACAGAACAGATTGAAACAGAGAGGAGGTAAATACAGCACAGATAAAAAAGTCAAAAAGGTTCAGATGAATCACTTGAAAGTTGGCGGTGGTCACATGGTCGTCCATGTTTATGAACTTTTATTTTACATTCTGGGAGAAGACAAAAGTTTCCAAAGATACCAAACATACCAAGATGAATTCTGTGTAAACTGTTTGTCTTTCCCAATGAATTTATCAGTGTTTAAGGGTTAAATGTGTATTGCTAAAGCATGTGTGTGTGTGTGTGTGTGTGTTGTTGACTTACCACAGGACACGGCTGGTCCAGGCCTGGGGGGCCCTGTTCTCCCTTCTGGCCCTTTAGACCTCTCTTTCCCACTGCTCCCCTGTCACCCTGAATGTGAGGAAACACACACACACACACACACACGCACACACACACATACATAATGGCCGTCAGATAAAAGTGGCACATCCTAACGGTGAATATGTATTTATTTCATCGATAAACAACATATTGTTTCTCCATCTTTCAGAACGTGGGCCACGTACCTTCTCTCCTCTTTCCCCTCTGTCACCTTTATCTCCTGTTAAGCCTGGGAAACCCTGGAGACAGGACGACCCACAGGTGAATACACACAAAACTACAATGAGATATTAGGATTAACTCAAACCAAGTGGACAATGTCAGTCCAGCTGAGACACTCACATCAAGTCCGGGCTCCCCTGGTTTACCCTGTGAACATATTTTTACATGTAAAAATCTAAAGATGCTCCCAATAAAAGTGGATGTTTTGATACACGTCTTTAATTAGGTGGTCTGTTGTTTACCTTTTCTCCCTTGGCACCAGGAAGACCAACTAACCCTGTTGGTCCAGGCGGACCCTGGGGGCCATCCAGCCCCTGCAGGTAAAGCAGACTTTCAGCATCAGTTCCTGTTTGAAACATGACGACGGCCACACTTGATCATAATGACACAAAGTCCCTTACCTTAAATCCAGGAGCACCGTTGTCTCCCTTCTCTCCCTTCACCCCCAGGCCAGGCTCGCCCTTCGGACCGGGCATTCCGTGATGTCCCTGAAAGAGCAGGTTTGAACTGTGAGTGTGTGACAAACACAGGTGCAAAGAAACATCTGGGCATCTGAAGGCTCCCAGCTACATTCTGGGAGAACCACATGTACTCACCATGAATCCCTGGGGCCCAGGAGGTCCTGGTGGGCCAGGTGGGCCTGGCTGGGAAATCATCTGGACCTAAATCCCACACATAAAACCACAGTCAGGCAAGAGAGGAGTGCTTTCCCCACTGATCTCTGAACAAATCATGCTTCAACTCTTAAAATGTCAGTAAGATGTGTGTTCTACGGACCAGGTTGTCCTCCAGTCTGCAGTCGCCTTTGTCTCCTTTGTGTCCATCCACACCCTATCACACACGGAGCAGCAGCATAAATCTGCACCTCTTTATGGACCCTCACATTTGGTATATTATAAAAATATGTTTCACATCACTACTTACAGCAGGACCAGACAGCCCCATCTCCCCCTTCTCCCCTCTCTCTCCGGGTGGTCCCGTCTCACCCATTTCACCTTTGGGTCCCTGGAGGCAAAGAATCGGGAGGCGATATCGCGTGAGTTCAAGCATTACGAGGAGCACAGGCGAGGAAATCACGTTTTATTATCATCTATCCATAAAAAGAGTAAATGATAACACATGACGGGAAATACGGGCTGTTTGTACTTTCTTGTGTCTTTGAGTGTGAGCGTACCTTCTCCCCGTCCACTCCTGCTGGCCCAGGAAGACCAAGCTCACCCTGATAGGAGACAAGGAGAGACAAGAGGGGAATTGAGAAAGAAAACACGGCCCAACCTCGGATTCTTTGTTTTTTCTCTGGTATCTTCACTGGTTTGGCCACAGGAGAGCTCAGAGGCCTTTACCTTTTCTCCTGCGGGGCCCACGGGTCCAGGTGGTCCAGGTGGTCCCTGGACAAAAAGAAAAAGAAAAAAGACAGATATACAGAGGTTAGGCAAGAGATAAATATCCCAAAATAATGGAGAAAAAATGTCTGTGAAATGACAGTGAAACACGGAAAAGCATCCATCCGTCACTGTCCGGCTGCACGCACATAAACACACAGTAAAAACCTGATGCAGCCAGCACGGATCATAATGACGCTGACACTGTGTGCTCAACAGATTTCACCGCAAAGCCTGCACTGTAGCCAACACAGAACAATACAACAAGGACGCACAATTTCACAAGCCAGGCCTGACAGTAAACAAAGCTGATGACTTCTTTGTTCGCTCTGCTTGCTGATCACAACCAACTTGCACTGCGCTGATGCAATGCTGCCTGGGACAGAATGCGAAACGGCCCAGAATGTGGTTTGCGTGCTACACAATACCCTTATATTAGACCCCAACATTTTCCATACAGTGGATTGCTAGGGTTGGACGCTGGATGAGACTGTTGGCCAAAGGAGAGAAAACAAAAGAGAATCAAAAACCATAAATGTAAGTTTATGTAACGCTAACAATGGATGGAGACGAGCAGAGTGGTCTTTATCCGTTTGGAGAGCAATGACAGCTCCCTCTGATTAGGCTCTGTAATCTCATCTGCGCTCTGCCATCTTGAAGTCATAAAAAAAGAGAAGCACTTTTGTCTCCCAGAGGTTTACATTCTGCTCTCTCCTTCCTCGAAAACTTTTATTTGTCATCCAGTAGAACCGGCGATAAGATGTTTACAGAGTTTTTTATCGGATATATTGCATCACCTCGTGCGTGTAATTGCACAAAAGGAAATGAAAGCAACAAATTATCAGCCTGGTTTGGAACACCGAGTTCATCACTTAAAGTTTCGCCGCAGATTGAGCCAATATAACTTTTTACACAAACAAGCCAATAGATCATAACACAGGCTGGGTGGTCGACGAGTGTGCGTGATGTAACTCTGCCCCAATCCTTGCGTGTGATTTGATGCCAACTGATCCAGATTGGCACCAGGCTCCTGATAAGATCTCAGCTCCATGTTTTCACCGTCTCCTAACCCTGTCAGGCTGCTGTTGCATGCAGGAGCTCATTTCAGACTTGGTCCAAGACGACCCCTGTGGATTGTGGTTTTTAATCAAATACACACTCCGCTGCAAAGATAGGCATCTGTTATTAGCATGTAGCACGGTGGAATCAGAGAGTCCCGTGTACGAAGAGAGCGACGCGAATCCGAGCCGGTGGAGACTGCAGAGGCCTCCCTTCCTCTCCATCAGCTGAGTTATGCGGTGCACCACATACACACAACAAGGAAAAGCTTCCTTACAAGCTAACACCATGCTGCCCAATAGCGAGTTAGATCTTGAAGCCGCATTTGCTGCGAGGCACGCTGGAAACACAGCGTGACAAACACTCTCAATATCAATATCACAAGGGCTGGTGATTTTTCTGCACGATTAATCATGCGTCTGGAGGATACACACTGTCTGATAGAAGGTTATATCTGCTGGGTGTGTGCACGTGTGTCTCTTCCTGATGGAGCAGGTTAGTAAACTAGGGTGATTTTGTTTCATATGTTTTCGCTGTGACACCTGAAGTGACATCGAATGTGACATTAGAGGGCACAAACATTGTTGGGAATGAATGGTACTGTACAGGCAAACGTTCACACCACCAAGACCATGCAGGAACATCGGCAGATTACCGAAACACTGATGGTGTTGATGGCCTGTCAAGAAAACAAGCAGCACTTTCAGTATCATTGGTTCAACTCCATCTAATCCAGATGTGCTTTCTCACCACACCACTTTTGTTGGCATCTTTATGTTTTGACCATTTCCAAACACGAACAATCACGAACACTCGGTGTGCAAAGAACAACCATAAGCCCGATCTTACTCACCTGAAAAGCATCTAGAAGCTTCCCATTAAAATCAATGATATCCGAGGCGCCGGTAGCACCTTTCTCACCGGGATAACCCTGAGGCACAAATAAGAGGAGTGATGAAAGAATGAACAAAAACCCAAAGACAAACACCGGTCATTGAATCGGTTACTAAAATATCCATAAATTCATTACAGTAACTTTAACTTTTTAACCTGCTCCTGTAATGCATTTTCTATCTCGTTTGTTTTGTCCAATTTAAAGCTTAAGAGGTTAATGAGGTCAACATACCATGTCTCCCTGTGGTCCTTGCTCTCCTGCTTCCCCTTTATCTCCCTGTGTGACACATAGACACAATCCAGAATATGAATGCGAGAAAATAATTATTTATAATGAGTTACAATATAGAAAAGTATAGTTTATTCTGAATAATAAAATGGTCTCTACCTTGAGTCCTGGGAGTCCATCTAAGCCGCTCTCTCCTTTCTCTCCTGTACCTGGCTCACCCTGTTACAATAATCAATAATCATGCAGGGTCCGTGTATGAAAAAGTCTTGGTTCGTGAGACATAACTGAAGAGGGAAATGAATCAATACCTTTGACCCTGGAGGTCCCTGTGGCCCCGGATAGCCGGATTCTCCGTCTTCTCCCTGTCAGTTCACAACAGTCAATTGAGTACAAAAGTTCAAACTTAAGGCCGTGTGATACTGCTGAGTAGTACACAGGGTGTATGAGGGAAACAGGGATTAAAGGGAATAAAGGGAATAAAATGAATTCATCAATAATTATCAAGGATCTCACACACCGGCTTTCCAGGCGAGCCCGGCACTCCCTGCGGCAGAAAAGTATTCGGTTACCAAAAAGACATGAAGAAATATAAATCATGAGCAACAATTATTATTACTGACTTGTGAGCAATAATTAACGTTTGACGTGAAAACTTGAAAGAACTAAATCCGAACTGCACTCACCTCAAGGCCATCACGGCCTGGAAAACCCTGGAAACGAGAACAGCAGAGGTGAAATCGTCCTTCCAACATCAGGTGATATGCAGTAACATATTAGGCCACTAGATGTCAGAGTTTAACAAGGCACAGCCAGAGCATGGACACGAGAGCGCTCAGAAGAAATACAAGATAAAAAGCTTGTTATCTCATCACCAATTCAGATGAATGAATCACTGGAACATCACTGGCTGTAGTGTGTGTGTGTGCGTGTGTGCGCGTGTGTGTGTGAGAGAGAGAGAGAGAGAGGGGAAGAATGACACAAGCAGTGATCCACTTCTAGCCCTTTCACTATGAAAGAATATTCCATGTCCACTTCCTGGCATCTCTCCATCTGCGATTATTAAAGTAAACAGATGTAATGAGTGTGTCTGTGGGAGCCAAGTGGACGTGTGCTCGGAGCAGAGGAACGTCGGCTGTGAAGTCATCCATGTCAAAAAAAAAGAAAAAAGAAAAGAGCTGCAGTCAAATACTCAGATGTTGGGTTCGATTTCCCAACTCACAGGCTCGCACGCACTGATGTATCTCCTCGTGTTTACTTGTGCGCTCAAGTAGGCACTTACACACTGTAATAAAAGCATGATGTAATTATGAGGTTATTAGCCTCCTGTTCTGTCCTCATATTTGAGAACACAGCGAGATGCAGAAGCTACTTGGATGTCTGGTTTTCTTCCTCCTGCTCTGTGCCAGCACACAAACTGTCATCCTGATCTCCTCCGCTGTTCTGTGGTCCTTTTTTAATCCCATCCGAGTCACTCCAGCCGAGTTTTGCCCGCTCCTCTCGGCCATCTTACCTCCTGCTCGTCTTTTGATGTTCTGAATCAAATCTTAGCTGTGAATAAACCTCACAGCTTCAAGATGACGAAGAGCAGTTCAGACATCATCATGTTGGTCGTTAGAAACTCGACTCTTTTCGTTTTCTCTCACTGATGCACCAACAATAAGGGTGTGTGTGTGTGTGTGTGTGTGGACACTCGCACACTTTTCTGCTTCCCAGCCTTTCTTATTCCCAGACATCTGTCTACAACATGCAGGGATTTTTAGCGCCACGCTCTTTTGTTATGTTGTTTTGGGTTCCCCAAGCCACTTTAATCATCTTTGGAGAGTATGTTTGAATGTGACTAGGTTAAAGGCCTGGCCCCCGTTCTGTTTTTGTCTTCTCCTGGCATGTGCTGGCTGGTTCCTCTCCATTATGAACAAAGCCTCATCTTTCTGAAACGTTTTGCTGTTATGTGCCAGCTGAGTGTAACACAACATTCGGTCCTTCACATGGAAAAACCTAAATTACCTCCCCCCTCCTCCTCCTCCTCCCCCTCGCTCCCATCATGTAAGCAGCATTTCTGACTGTCTCTGCGAATGAACTAAACACCGGGAAGGACAAAGCTAATCCTGAGAAACACAAGCTGCCTAAGGCGAGGAGCACTATTGTTTGGTGAGGTCGGCAAACTGCCCATGAACTCACCGCAATGCCATATCTGTTTCAGGGGCACACAGCGACAGAGTCGTGGTGGGAGGGTGGGAGAAAGGGGGCGTGGCGGAGAACTTTGTGGCCGCCGTCTTACAGAAAACAGATGAGGCCCAGAGTGGCGCTGCTATTCTGGGAGCGTTTAGGTAAGCCGCAGCTCACTGTCAAACCCGGAAGATCCAGAATATTGGTTGGATGTCATTTACTGTGTAGACCCCCGTTCCCTTTAATGCATGTATACACACACACACACACACACACACACACACACACACACACACACAGTACAGTATGCCACAATCGTATTGGTTCCTTTGTGTGTGTAGCATCAACATATGCCCCCCCGCC